>JAOYMR010000012.1:7898716-7910359 GCA_025802075.1 Tenebrosternarchus preto | reverse complement strand
CAATAAAAAAATATTTTTTTTACTGATTGATTGATATACATATCCTCATGTCTAGATTTCTTTACACACATAAGCTTTCTTTGTAAACAACAAATGATACACATGTGGAGGTTTAATGAACATAGCTCTGTCCTATACAGTGACCTGTAAAAATCTGCATGGGGATAATGAACTATCACAGGATGGTTGGGAGTGTTAGACAGACTGGCAGTCAGGCAGGTAATTACTTAATGAAGTAATGAGTGGAAGAAGCAACTATACCACGAGACCACACTCATCACTGAAGATTGTTTCTTTGACGTGCAATCACACTTTAATTACTGTTCAATTATATGCTAATTAATGCTATCATTTCCAAATAGCCATGATCTAAAGGAAAATGAGTCCCCCTTCACCCTCATAGAATACATATTTCATGGACCCCATGTTCATTCCAAGGTGCAGGCTGAGGAGGACAGGGTGTAATATGTTACAATGCACAGTATGGGGTAATATCAAGAGCTGGATATAAACAAGGTGAAAAATATGTAAGTTCAAAACATAACCTGCAATGATAAACCTGTGGGTGAATAGAGAAGTGCGTTCTAGGGGGAAAAAAAAATGACAACACAGGAATGGGAAACCCAAGAATTTCAATGTTATTTGAAATGACTCAAGCTACAAGGTGAGGGTCATGTCTTTTGCCTTGCACTACCAGTATTTAATTAACCTACTGTCTCTTTCTCTAACCTGAGAGCTACAGTGCATCCAGCCCTGAGCCAGCTGTATAGCAGTTTTGGAACAGCTCATTTAACTCACTTCCTGAAGTTCACACTTCCTGTCTTTCTGTCTCTGTGCACATGATTATGGGGATCTCTCTCTCTCTCTCTCTCTCTCTCTCTCTCATATATATATATTCCCAGTGAGGGTTGTTTTTAATGTTTTTAATTGCGCCTATGTAGGCAGGGAAAGGGTTAGGGTTAACCCTATGTAGGTAGGGAAAGGGTTAGGGTTAGGGTTAACCCTATGTAGGTAGGGAAAGGGTTAGGGTTAGGTTTAACCCTATGTAGGTAGGGAAAGTGTTAGGGTTAGGGTTAGGGTTAACCCTATGTAGGTAGGGAAAGGGTTAGGGTTAACCCTATGTAGGTAGGGAAAGCTGATCAAAAAGCTCTGACTCCCAAAGCATCACAGAATAATAACAATCTTTATTCATATAAAACCTTCCATTTTGTGTTACAAGTACTTTATTCCAAAACAAATAAACCATATTGAAATGTAAAATAAAAATATCTTAGGAGTCATCCATCCCTAAGTTTATCGTAGGAGTCATCCATCCCTACGGTTATCGTAGAAGTCATCCATCCCTAAGTTTATCATAGGAGTCATCCATCCCTAAGTTTATCATAGGAGTCATCCATCCCTAAGTTTATCTTAGGAGTCATCCATCCCTAAAGTTATCTTAGGAGTCATCCATCCCTAAGTTTATCTTAGGAGTCATCCATCCCTATGGTTATCTTAGGAGTCATCCATCCCTATGGTTATCTTAGGAGTCATCCATCCCTAAGTTTATCTTAGGAATCATCCATCCCTAAGTTTATCTTACCTCACCACAACATAATGATAGGGTTAAGGTTAGGGTGGTTCATTGAGCTTGCTGAAAAGCATTTGTTCGGGAGCGATTCAGACACATTGTAAGGTGGTGATAGGTGAAGATGATTCAAAAACATTACTCCTGCAGAGCATGACACGTTTGTGTGATTATAGGCTGGACAGCCAGCATGTGGAACTTTTCTTTGGTCAGTGTGACATTGAGTTGACTGAAGTCGAAGTGACATAGACACAGCTCACTAACACATGAATAAAACTTCACAGTATGCCTCTCTCCACACTCCCAGGAACAGGGTGTCATGCTAGAAATAGCACAAAGAAATGACTGCACCTTTTTATGGGTCTTCAGTCCAAAGAAATAAAGTCACTGCAGTGCCTCCAAACTGTCCATGAGATCAGGATATAAAATGTGTTCCTTGGGAGAGCAGTTCCAGCAATATACACAGTTCAACCTGTAGGCAGCAGATCACTGGCTTCTTCTCATTGTACCCCATTCTCCCAATACATAATGTTGATTTATAGAAATGGAGCAAAAGAGCAGATCATCTTGTAACCTCCTCACACCAGTTTCATTCTTCATCACAGCCACTAATCTAAAATTGAAAATCTTGCCTGCTGGTTGAACTGTTTTTTTTCCTCTCTCTCTTTCCCCAGAGTGTTTCTGAAGATGACTTTCAGAACACATGGCACCGCCTTGCTGTGCTGCATCTTACATTGCCTGGTAAGATCTTAACCGGAACAGTTGGTGAGCTTTTCAAAGGAAACCCATTATTGCTCTTCCTCTAAGCATGATAAAGTTCTCATATTGTTGATAAGGGCTGGGGAATTTTAGCTGAACGATAATACGTGTTTCATTGCACGAAGTGTTCTGGCACTCGTTTTCGGCCACATTCCAATCGGCCCTCCTGGACACTTTATTGGACAAAATGTAGAGTTTTGATTGTAAGTTGTCTCCTGCTTATTTAGCACTGTGATATTGTAAGTCGCTAAGAATGTTGAAACTGCAGGTTTAAGTTGCATGGAGAAGAACTGAATTTCAAAGGTTGATAAGATCTTTACTCTGTGGGAATAAATATAACTCATCTGTAGGACATAATATATTTTTACGGACGTATTGTCCTTACAACTATTTAAGCAATTACATGTCTAAACATGATCCATTTCTTTGTTGCTGATACTTAAAAGGCTCCTAGGATTTCGATGAGTTCCTTTTGTTCTTTTATACCAGACATTGTCAAAATATTTCAAAGACTGGCAAAGATTCAAAGCCCCTAGAGACTGTCAGAATTCCAGCCCGGGCCTTTGTGGTGACAAAGTGCTGCTGGTTGATGTGTATTTCTGTCCCCTTCAGAGCCCTGTGATGAGCTCAGTCTGGGCTAGTGGGCACGATGGAAGCGTTTGCAGACGTTGGGGTTGGGGGAGGGTCGATGTGGTAAGTAATGGGAGCAGGCATGTCCTCACGCTCCACACATCGCTGCTTTCTTCTCAGAAAGGAAAAAAAAAGAAGCAAAACACACGACCGCGCCGCAGGGCGACCGGTGAGAAATGTCAAGCTCGCGTCCGTCCACTGGAACGGCTGAGGAGGGAGGCGACAGCTGGTGAGAAAAACGCTGGGTGTCTGGCGTGTGCTGCTCAGAGGATGTGGGGAGGATCCCTGCTGTGAAGGGCTAATGGGCAAACAGGCCCCCCTGTCACAAACAACACCGCTAGCTAGCCAGCCATGCATGATGGGAAAAAAAAGACAAACGCTCAAAGAGGGGTCCTTTACCCTTAGGTTGTTCATCACCCATTTTTAATGTGCGAGGGATGCAAGCGCTGTTTGGAAAACATGACCGGTTCTAATATAATGTAATACAAAGTCATTTCCACTTGAAAAAGGACAGGAATTAGCTAACTGCCTGTGTGGGGTTACTGGCTCTCAGAAAGTGAGACACAGGTAATTTAGCCTGCATTCGTTCTCTCCACACCTCTTAAGTGTTGTACAGATGCTTTTAAATTAAACAAATTTCTTCATTTGAAACGCCAGAAGTGCCTCTGAGATGATTGGAAAACACATCTCTTCAGTGTATAAAAATTTAACATCCATAATATAAAGCAGTGGGAAGCATGGATGCAATTAGTTACAACTGCCAAATGTAAACATTTTTTAAAATGTGGCATATAAAAGTTATGCTTAAAATGATTACTGGGTTTATTTAGAGCAAAACTTCTGAATCACCACTGTGTAATAACATAAATATGTGGTTAGTCTTGCTTCTGTCTTGCTGCACCTCCTGTTTAACTATGCCTTAAATTTTTTGCTAAATTATTTGCTTTTTCTTTTGTTAGAAAAACATTATTCACTGTTTCTTTTGTTCGATGACTGGAGCACTGTTTAAATTATGTTCCCTTTGTATACACAGAGAGTGAGAGAGAGATGCTCTAAGGTGAAGTTTTCCACCCGTTGTGAACCAGAGGAGGATGAGTCTTGCTTTGAGGATGTTTTTCATTGCCACTATCACCTTAGATGAGTTATGTAAAGCTGACAACACGTGTTGAACCGCTATACAAATAAATGTGAATTTGAACTGAAATAAATCAAGTTAATTTGCTATAAAATAAAACTGGAAACAATGTGAAATTACAGAATGATGTAGTGATTCAGTCCGTATTAGGGCACTGTATTTAGTACAGTGGTTTTATGTTTAGTAGCTTGCATTTCTGCTCTGTGTACCTTAATTTGCAAATTGGGATGGCTTTAGACTGGGACTATAAGATAATCTGAGTGAAGGGCTTTTTAATTATCTAATTTGCTTTAACGTGGTTGCTAAAAGTCCCACAGTATGAAAGAAAAGCATATTTTCAGTCCAGCCCTTGTTGGCAGCCCAGTTGCCACTCTGAAGTGCCTCTTTGAAAACTTTTAATTTGTCGCCCGCGAACTCAAGAACAGCTGGCAGCAAAGTGCCTCCGCAGTTTGGCTGCGACGTGCTGACAGCAGTCGTTCGCGCGGCAGCATCTGAGTGGCACGAGTGGCAGCGGGCTGCGGCCGCGTTTGCTCTGCTGCCACTCAAAACCCTGCACCGCGCCGCCCCATTAGTCCAGTGCACATGCTGGACAACGTGACAAAACTCCCCAAACAGCCTCCTCTGTCTCTTTGAAGCTGGAGCATTCCGATCATTTAGAACGTGTATACAATGAAAATCCTACCTGTTGGATCAGTTATTTGCAAAAATAAAATACTGGTTCACTGTAAAGTGTGCTGTACCATTATCTGGGATCTTACATAAGCATGTAAGTGAACATTCATTCTGATAAAGTTATTTCTGTAAACCAGAAGCTCAGGTGAAGCTGGACTGAATTCATAAAGCATAAGGCTACTCTTGGTGATTTCCCTCCTGACTCTCTCAGTTAGAATCAGATTAATGCCAAATCAGTTCATTATAGTTAAATAATGAGCACTATCAACACTGGAACTCAGAACAAGCAAGGAAACCAACCAACCATCAGACAGACGATGTAATATAACACCACCCCACAGTGGAAGAAAGAACACAAGTATCACACAGTGTTTCAGCAGGTGTCCAGTGAGTGGATAATGTATGTGTAGTAGCAGTGGGAATGATCTTATCTTTGCAAGGCTGGCCCTTTTGATATGTGTTGTCTTGGGGAGGGCTGATATGTTTAAATCTAGTAATCTGTATTGTAGATCTGTGCTACAAGACGACGGTTCATGGGTCCAACAGCGGGCTGAGTGGCTAGGATGGAACTGTGAGGAATATTCTTTGAGGTTCTAATTCGGCGAGGACTTATTTCTTGACCCTAATTGAGAGAACAGTGGTGTTCAGCGTTGGTGTAGGATGTCATAGTGTGTCAGTCTCAGGAGAAAGCAGGAGAAAGAATGGGTTTGAAAAAGAACAGATCAGAACACACTCAGATGGAGAGACGCTGGTGATCTCCAAGCCCTCGCTAAGATAATTCTGTGGAACAGTTTGAGCTTCGATTGCGCTGCTGTTGTTGGTTTTGCAGACCCCCTCCCCTCCCTCCCTCCCTCCCTCCCCCCCCGTGCTCTGATTTTTTCTCTTCTACAGCAGATGTTAGACAGCGGCTTTATTGCTCTGAGAGCAAGCAGTGTGCCATGGCACTAACGGCTCTGGGCACTGAGAGATAAAGAACTCACCGCGCTGACCGGCCGCGGGCGAAAATGAAAGTGAAACCATCATGCTGCTCCTAACGCTCCAACTCAGTTTACCCCAGGGAGAGCCATCAGCGGAAGGCTTATTTTTACGTTTGGGCCTCTCTCCCTCTGTCTCTCTGTTGGGCTTCTCCTTCTCTCTCTCTGTTACATTTGCTCTGCTGGTGGTAAAGAGATGTGACAAACAGCACTCTGTGTGCAGAAGAGAGTCAGGCTGTGCTTTTGTTATCTGCATATTTACATTTATAAATGGAAAAAGAGGAAGAGGTGTGTTTGAGACTGGTACATCACTAGATTAAGAAGCAAGCCTCAGAGATTCTCTACAAAAATGTCTTACACTGTGTTTAAACCTTAGACGCTCTGCAAATTTTACATAATCCCTGTCGGTCTTGCTTGTCTACAGATGCATGATGACATCTTCTGTAACAAATTGCACTTTTACTCTGATAGTACACTTTCACACCTCTTTATCTTAAGCTCAAACTGGGCTAAAAGAGAAATAAGTTGGGTGACTGTTTAAGCCTTCAAAAGAGAAAAAAAACCTAATTTTTTTTTTTGTCTTTGGTTTTATTGTTTTTACCCTTGCATAAGTTAAAGCATAGTCAGGATGTTCTGCAGCACTTTCAAATCAAACAAGATATTAATGCTCCGTGTTACTAAAGCTACACAAAACATATTCAGAATAAACATAAAATAAATACCTCATGCTTGAGATTCTCATTCCAGGTTTGTTATAAGATTACATGTATTCTGTTCTTTGACCATATGGTGCAGATAATTGCACATATCGTCAGAAGATATTGTGTTGCTGTGTTAGCGGTAAATGAAAGTATCTAAAAGCAATTTTGCTCTGTGCCCTGTGGAAGCCTGTACACAGAGCATGTTTTGGGAGAAAAACATTGGAATTGTTCTTTAAGTGTAGCGCTCCATGCCACTCCTTTTACAGTGGAGCACCAAGCTCCTTTGTAATGCAGAATGTAAATGTTAATGTAATTCTCAAGTCCAGCAGGTTGCAATCAGAGTAATCTCACCTCCTGCCTTGCCTGTGGTCACAGTGTACAACAGGTATAGTCTCACATTTAGACTTAGTTATTGGAAACATGGTGTGCTTTAAAGGCTCTAGCCCAGGAATTGGTGAGCTTACCCAAAAAAGCTCAGAGTTCTGCAGGTTTTGCATCCCAACCAAGCTGGAGCACACCTAATCACACCACAGTCACCGCTGGTTTGAAGATTGCAACGGTAGAATCAGGTGTGGGTGGAATTAAAAGTTGTAGCCATACAGGTCCTTGTAGATAAGACCCACCCATCGCTGCTCTAACTCATCCTGTGCCATGCACATTTTGTGTCTGTCACTCTCCGATTATTTGTTAGTGGTCAGTTTCTGACCATCGGACTGGACTGCGGTTGGCTGGCTATTTCTGGATGGCAGACCATTCTTAACCCAGCAGTGACACTGACAGTTAAAAAAAAACTTCAGCAACACCACTGTGCGTGATACACTCACACAAGCACAACTCCCACTAACCTGCCATTACCATGTCAGGTTCCCTGCTGTGTTGAGATTGGTCTGCAACACATATAACAATTGGTCATCGGTGGTCCTGTGGTCCACTGACCAGGGAACAACAGGGTGGCTGAGGCATGACATACGGTAACAGGTGGAATGTAGTCTGTAACTGAACGTGTATCAATGAGATTTATAACCTGAACAGAATTTGTAGGTGCATATGTTACTAAAAATTCAGGTGGTGATTCTGTTTGCAATTACGAAGGTGGTAATTGTGAATGAATTTTTATTAATTAATAGATATGAATTAATTATGTCCTTACACCTCACAGTCTTACACCTCACTGTGTAACTCCTACAACACAAGCGATGTATTGTCACAGTACCAAATATTTCATCTGCCTTGATTTGTCTTTCTGACTCATAAATGGTGGATGGTCCATTCTCAGACCCGCCCATTCTTCCACCCTCATGTCCCTCCATAGAGCGGAACAAGCTTATGGCCCAACCACAGCTCACGCCTCGATGGCTTCCTGACTGCAGTCCTTGTGTGCAGTAAAAAACCATACACAAGGAGACTCCCTAAACAAAGGGGGGGGGGGTTGGCACATTCATCAGCATGGTTAAGCGAATAAGCGAATGGCTGAAGGATTATTTATATATAGAGTGTTTGTTTGTTTGTATTCTTTTGTGCTATGACCAGGCTATAATGAAACAGATATCTCTGTCAGGGGTGGGCCAAACTGTGGCTCGCCTCCCTGAAGTGGCTACAAAGCTGTAAATAATTGCGGTGAAGGTTACTACAGTGGGTGGGGGGTTGGGGGGGTTGGGGCTGATAAAAGTGGCGGCGCTAATAGCAGCTGAGCTTGTCGGGTGGGTATTTTGGGGGGTGCTAGGAGCATGACGCACGGCTTGCAGTGGGCGGACTTTAATTACAATACAATAAGGCCACAGTGGTGGCTTAAGGTTAAACTGGGGGTAATTGAAATATCTAGAGATACGGCTTTCAATTCTCTTCAATGAAAATGGGGGAACTGCGGTGAGGATATGGGCTAGAAGGGAAAGACTGAACGTGGGGGCATTCATGAGTATTTGTGTGTGTGTGTGTGTGTGTGTGTGTGTGTTTGGCAACAGAAAGAATAGAGCCTTTCAAGAACCAGAAGAGAATAAGAAAGACTGTGTATCACTATCATTTGGAACTAATGTTTGTATGAGTGTGTGTGTGTGTGTGTGTGTGTATGTGTGTGTGTGCAGGGGTTCTTAGGAGAAAGGATGAGAGTAGAGAAAGAAGAGGAGAATGGAAGAAAAGAGGACAGAACACAAGAAAGCCTGATTCAATATCTGATTCAATATCTGAAATTCAAAAGAATCAATCAAGGTATAAGACTCTTGATTCAGTTCAAAAGAAAGGTGAGAGCAATGGACGGTTTCTTTCAGGCAACCTCAATTATTCACAGCACTCAATCATTTTGTAATTACAATGGTGAAGCTCCACTGTTGGATTAACATGATTCTGGTATGCAGAGATGGCACCCGATGCCTGTTATTTCCTGCTGACAGCTCACATTGATAACTATACATCAATAGAAAAGATATGTAGTGGGATGATTCTCAGTGGCCTAAATATAAAGGACTAAGAATTTTTACTGCAGGTTATAGTGAATTTGTGAAAGCCCAACTAATTGCCTTTGCTGACGTTAAATATATGAGCATTAAAAATCAGTTTCCATTCGATTATAACATATGCATTAATATTGAAATGCTCTCTGGAACAATGTAGGTTTTTGCTTTGAGAACCTGAAGTCAAACCAAAAAAGTCTGACTTTTGTAAATAAATAAGGCATTAGCAGGTGTGGAGGATGGACCGGAGCTTACTGTGTGTTTCCTTACTGTGTGTTTCCTTACTGTGTGTTTCCTTTTTCCTTTCCCGGCACAGACAAAGGATACAAGAAAAGGAATTCATAACAAGGTGATCACTGTCGGCTTTACAAGAGGACCAGACGAGTCTTAACATATGCAGGAAAAAACCCCCCACTGAGATACAACCAAACTCTGGCAACGTTCATTCAATAGCCCACCTTCAGGACCCACAAACACTGGATATGCTCTATATGGATATATTTATTTAGTGTGTGTGTGTGTGTGTGTGTGTGTGTGTGTGTGTGTGTGCCAGTTCTGGCAATTCAAACACACCTGATCTAGCCCATGAACTAATAGCCAAATTCTTCAGAGACTAAGACAGGTGCATTCGAGCAGGAAAAGCCTGAACTCTATGCCTGAACTCCTCAGTTTTAAAGCTGGTAACCATTGCCATAGTGACGAAGCAGTGCTGATTTCTACAGTATCATCACTGTAATGTGGCACCACACCGTCACATAGTATTACTAAGGCAACAGACATAAAACATTGCTAACTGTTCACTGTTGAAGAACAAGAAGCTCTGTGTGTCTAAACCTCTGATGACACAAGTGTTTATCATCACCGCATATGCACTATGCAGACTGACTCTGTTCTGCACCTACCACTGTATCCAATTCTGTTTTAGAAATCAACTGGTGACATTTTGGAATATATTCCATTTTATTATAGTTATGTAAGTAACATTTATAGAGCACACTAACAGAATTACTGTTGATTCAAATTGTTGTACAACAACAAAAAAAGACATTAAATAAAAATAATGACATAAGACAGTCACAAAACTTCAGACATCAAACTGTTTCATGAGACAAACAATGCCAATTGTCTCCAAAGACCTGCCCATCAAAGTTTTTTTTTTAATCATGCTCGTTTTTGATAAAGAAGAAACATTGTGTTCTCTGTAGGAAGGCACAATTGCTTTTAACTTTAACCCAACACTCAGCATCTGCTGTGAAGATGACCTCAAGGATCAGGGAGCAGAATATGAATAAAGCAAATCTAAAATGTATCTAGAAGCCAACTTTAGAGCTTCTCTAAATAATAACAAAGAATATTTTGTATTGAATTCTTAAAAGAAGTGGTAACCAATCAAAAGCCGCTGATTGGGGTTGACGGTTCCCCCTGTTTGCACCACAAAGTACCACAGTGGTATTTTTCATCAGATGCAGATTTGTTCACTCCAATATATAGTAATATATAATCTAACTATGAAGAAATAAATGCATGAAGTACCTTTGCCAAATAGCCAGGAGAAATAATCTTTTTAACTGCTCAAACATTCCTGAGGTGGAAAAAGCTACCTCTGACCACCTTTTACATTGGTTTTGTAAATCTGAGTAAAAAACACTTCTAAATTCTTCAAATGAAATGTGTTCAAAGGTGAAAGATGACCCAGATTCTACATAAGAATGCTAAACACTTTGGGGGAACTCAAATAAAATAACCCTCAACGTATTTTCATTTTTGCTGCAGAAATGGTCAGCCATACAGCCTTTAATATCCTTGATAGCCTTCCTTGAAAGTGAATCATCAGGTCCCACTGGAATATTCAGCGGTGTATTGTCAGAATAACAATGAAATTATATGTTATGCTTCACAATAATTTGCCCCAGAAGCAACATATATGGAAAAAATAAAATATGGTCCCAAATAGATCTTTAGGGAACCACAAATACAGCAGAATGAGAAATGTATTCTCCAACTCTAACAGTTCCTGAGATATAGGGTAAAGAATTTGAATGCCATCTCTTTAACACCTATGTAATATCCCAGTCATTCAATAAGTTACACATGATCCACAATACAGAAGGTAGTACTTAAATCCAGCAAAACAAGAACAGATCGACGTCCTGCATCAGCTGCAATAGATTTTGGGTATTGAGTTTTGCAACCAGTTCCAAAGCCAGACTGGAAGACTTCAGAAATATGATTAGTGCTTAAAAATGATAGCAGTTGACAGGATGTCACTTTTCCTTCTAGTATTTCACATAAACTATTTCAGATAAATTTCAGATTACTTTTTTTAAAGAGACTGAACTTTTGACTGAAAGACTGAAGTTTTTTTGTTCTGTTTAAAGAGATTTACTGCAAGTTTAAAGTAACTGGATACAATTGCAGTAAGTAAAGACCAAAGAACATAATGTAACCATTATGTCCTTTGATTCCAGTATGATTTACTCTATTCAGCCACATAAAACGATGGAGGTGGTAAGTCGTAAAATTACTGTGTGTCTTTAAGAAAATCACCCTGTAGTCAAAAGTACATTAATCACTTTAATGACACTGAGTGACTGACATGTCAGCGTGTTCATGGCAGTGTGTTGAACCTAAGTGTGTAACATGAGATAATACTGAAAATCAAAGCAAGGTAGTTTTTTTTGTGTTTGTTTGTAGTTGCTGCCTGTGGGGAAAATCCATCCAAAACAAACAGAATACTGTTCAGCTAGATCTCTCTTCA
>JAOYMR010000012.1:7885348-7896948 GCA_025802075.1 Tenebrosternarchus preto | reverse complement strand
TCTGTCTGATAGGCAGTTTCACAAAACCTCAATGGAATGTTATGACACAGAAATGCACATTATATATATATATATATATATATATATATATTATTATTATTTATTTATTTATTTTTATTTTTTTCCCCCACATGTTCACGTGTATACCTGGACAAACACAGGTGACAACTGTATATATGCATGCCTTAAAAACAAACATCAGTACTCTGGACTGACTGTAGTAGATTATTTTGCATTTATATTGCTACATAACTATGAGGGCGTTTGAATTTCATACAGGTCAAATAATTTGAAAAGATTAAAGTTCAAAGATAATGTATGCATCACAGATTGCCTTACTGAACACTGAAAACCATGCTAGTCACTAGTGGTGTAACGATACACTCTGTTCACGATTCGATTTAATTCACAGCACAGAGTTCACAATTTTACTTTCTTATGATACTTTAAATAAAATGTAGGTGAAAAAATATATAAGAACACCATTCCTTATTTTATTCCTGAAATGTCAAAACACAAGGCACAAAAAACCCAAAACATTTTCCCTGTAACGTGCAAGCCCCGAGGGATTGCAAAAAGCCGTCAGGACTCGTGCTTGAAAGAATATGAAAACCGTTTATTCTCGGTTTCGTTGTAAAGACGACAATGACAGCGACAATGACCAACGCAACACACGACGTCAAAAACCCACACCACACTGTGCAACAGACACGCTAATAAACGCTCACCTTGACGAGACACTGGTGCAACGCATCACAAACACAACAAGCTCATTCACACGCCACGTCCACTGTTGAACACACACACACACACACCCACACACACACACACTCATTCATACAACACGATGACAGAACACACCTCCACATAGACACACCCACACTGACATGGGACGGGGGAGGCGGCCAGGGCGGCCACCGTGACATTCCCCTGCATTTAAAAGAAATGACTGGAATAGAGGTTTAAAACTGTAACCAAAATGAGAAGGGAAAACATTCTTTTTTACTTCTGAATCCAAAATGTACTTTTTTGTATAAACATGTACACAAAATTAATCTTTAATCCCCTGCAGTTAAAATAAATTAGAAGGAAAAGTGCAAATAATGCTATTGCAACAAACTGTGCCATTGTAACTTACCAAATATAAATAACTAATACTTAAGTGCTATCTTAAATTGAAAATGAAAGTAAACAATGATGTTTACCACCTCTAAACACTCAAGGCTTAGCCTGCATTCCTAACCTAGAATAATGACATGTCAAAAACATAATCAACATGTCAAAATTTTCAGGCAGAAGCTGAGATCTTTGAGCATTTACAATGTCTCCTACTGATGAAAAAAACTCGTTCACTTGGAACAGAAATAGCAGGAATTGAGAGGTAATGCTTTGGCCCAGAGGGGAGAGAAGCGGGTACAGCTGATCATTTTCTTTCCACCACTTGAGAGGCCAGTGGAATAGGAGTCTCTTTTCTGTACATTTGAATTTCTGTCTCTATCCCACTGTTGGTCTGGCCGCTGTTTCAGTGAAACAGTCCCCAAGTAGATCTTCTAGTGATGTCCTCTTAAGAGGAGGTTGTTCTTGATCAGGGGGTCTCCATCGATGGCCCTTGCTCCCACCTTTCCTGATTCCTTCACAGCCTGGGTTAGGGGTGGAGATAGATAGACATTACGCAGGCCAGTCAAGTTCATTGCAGGCCAGTCAAGTTCATCCACACCAGACTCTGCCATCCATGTCTTTATTGACCTTGCTTTGTGCACTGGTGCACAGTCATGTTGGAAGAGGAAGGGGCTCCAAACTGTTCCCACAAAGTTGGGAACATAGAATTGTCCAAAATGTCTTGGTATGCTGAAGCATTCAGAGTTCTTTTCACTGGAACTAAGGGACCAAGCCCAGCTACTGAAAAACAACCCCATACCATAATCCCCCCTCCACCAAACTTTACACTTGGCAAAATGTAGTCAGACAAGTACCTTTCCCCTGACAACTGCCAAACCCAGACTTGTCTATCAGATTACCAGATGGAGAAGCGTGATTCGTCACTCCAGAGAACGCTCCTCCACTGCTCTAGAGTCCAGTGGCGGTGTGCTTTACACCACTGCATCCGACCCTTTGCATTGCACTTGGTGATATACGGCTTGGATGCAGCTGCTCGACCATAGAAAGCCATTCCATGAAGCTCTCTCTGCACTGTTCTTGAGCTAATCTGAAGGCCACATGAAGTTTGGATGCCTGTATTGATTGACTCTGCAAAAAAATTGGCGGCCTCTTCGCATTACATGCTTCAGCATCCGCTGACCCCGCTCCGTCAGTTTACGTGGCCTACCACTTCGTGGCCGAGTTGCTGTCATTCCCAAACACTTCCATTTTCTTATAATACAGTTGACAGTTGACTGTGGAATATTTAGGAGTGAGGATTTGTTGCACTGGTGGCATCCTGTCACAGTTCCATGCTGGAATTCACTGAGCTCCTGAGAGCGACCCATTCTTTCACAAATGTTTGTAAAAACAGTCTGCATGCCTAGGTGCTTAATTTTATACACCTGTGGTCATTGAAGTGATTGGAACACCTGATTCTGATCGTTTTGGATGGGTGAACGAATACATTTGGCAATAGTGTACACAATGGCAAAAACCAGCTTAAACTAAACTAAGTAATTTAAATAAATAAATAATAAATGCAGGGTTATCTAATTACCCTTTTGATGTTTATTCTCTCATACATACACCAAAATGAGGTCTTAAATCTTGAATTCAGATAAGCACGCACAGAGAATTGGAAATTAAACAAATACCTCTTTGTGTTGCAGCTTGTCCGCTTTGATCTTCAGCCGTTGAAAAACGTCCTCACACTGCTTGTGGTGTAGATGGGGTCGAGCTCGAAACCTGGGCTCCAATGCCGTGCTCCCTAGAAGATCATCATGTTCACCAGTGTACCTGCAGGTCTTTCAGTGTGGCTCTCTTAATATTAGCCACGTTATTAGAGTCTTCCTCGCCGGGCTCAATCATACTCTGATCAATCATATACTTAAGCGGAATGATGAGTGACATTGGAGTTTTTTTTTTTCGTGTGGCAACACGGTGGTGGCCGTTTTCAGAGGTTTCGAAAGGTTAACTCTATCCTCGCATCCATGACCTCAGAGCCATCCAGAGTATAGATTTCATAGGCATTTATACGTATTTCTGAGATACAGGTGCTTGTTGTTCAAGGTAGCGTTCAAGCATTTCTAGTGAGCTATTCCATCGTGTTTTATGCTGTGGGATCTGTAGCAGTTTGTTTATCCACGAGAACATTGGTGGCCGTGGAACTTCTGTGGAAGGCGGCGGCTATGTGTCTCCTTCGACCCAGCGATCGACTGACGCGGTTTACACTTGGGCCTGATTGCGAAGCAAGATTTAAAGTGTGGGCAAAACATTTGATCCGTGGCTCTATCCCAGCCGCTGTCACTGCTACCGCCGTATTGTGTGCATTGACCGTAACGACAGCAATGTTGTGATTAGCTCTTTCAAGCTAAACAGGCGATTTCAACACCTCAGCTGTGTTTAGGCCAGTGTGTTTAAGCCACTTCGAAAAGAGGGGCGAGTTTGGAGTACGAAGCTCACCATTTCCCACTCTCTGCTGATCACATGTGCCGTTATAGCGATACAGATCTGGGTAGCCCTCGAAGACCACCTGTCTGTTGTTATTGTTATGGTTTCTGCCTCTTTCAAAGTTTGCATTATGTTGGCTTTTGTTTCGTCGTACAGGGCTGGTAAAACAACGCAACTGAAGTGCAGACGTAACTAGAAGCCGAAATCCGCTATTGTCGACTCCAGAAAACGGCCTTGTGTCCTCTGCAATAAAATATCAATGCATTTGGTTATTTCTTAGGCTCTTGTACTAGACTGACTAAGTGGGGCTGCAAAGGCACTCTGTAGAGATGTCTGGTCTTGATATCGTTCACCTCCACGATACACTTCGCTGCATTTCTGCATCGCGATGTATCATTTCAAGATGCATCGTTACATCCCTACTGGTAACCCTTGCTAGTTCTTTACTGACAACCTTTACAACTATGAGTTGTAAACAGGATACATTTTGGAAAATTAATGAAGAGTTTAAAACTGTAAGGCCTTAATGGCAAAGCAAGATGACAACATCTGCAAACACAGTTAGATTAAAAGAGTGGTCACTGCTCAATCATGTATAGAGTAAACCTATGATGGGAACACATTTATATTATCACACCCCAATCGATGGCTATAGGATCACACAAGGTGAATGCAAATGTTTGACGACAGAGGCTAAATCATATATCCACCAGCTGGACTCAAGCATGTGGACTGATTTGTATATTGATGCAGGTCATGCGAATTCCTGATACATGGGAATTCTTTTCTCTTTGTTGGTAAAGCTGTTCAAGAAAGCAGCCTGTCTGTTTTGTGATCAGTTTATTAGAAAGCTGGTTAGCAAGGCATGTGAAAGATTCTTCCACTAGCATAAAAGTCATTACTGCATTCAAGCATCCATGTCGGGTAAGGAAGCAAGCGAAGCAGAGTTAAAACTTGTTCTTATGCAACCTTCACGTATTGATAGAGTTGTGGAAATCTCAAGCTGCTTGAAGCACCCTAATCATTCCTGAAATATCTACCTTGAGATGCCTTCAACCACACTGGGGCAAATTATCACACATCCTCAAACTACAGTATCAAAACCACATTTTATTCAGTTTTTGAGGTTGTATAAAGGTGGTACATTTTTTGTTAAGAGCCAGCAAATGGTGGCCTGAGTTGGACTCTAAATATGTTAATCATTGCATTCAGTCTAACAATCTAAAAACGGCATGAGACATACTGTTGGAGGTGCTGTTAAAATCCTTGAACACAAAATTCTAAAGTGGCTCCCATTCAAAACTTTTTGCCAAGTAGGTTTGTAAACACCGGCAGCCATGGTATGTTTTTTTTCTTCAGTTCATGTTTTATGTGATGGAATCAAAAAAGTTTGTATACTGCATAGTCATTCACATACTGAGACCCAAGGTTCTGACCTTCAAGATAAAAGCCTCTTTAAAGTTCCAATAAGCTTGTCAAATTTAAAGAGTTATACTGGAAAAACTGTGTTCTTACGCTCTGTGTATGTCACCTTCACAACACTATAACACAACACTCATTCAAACTTAAGAAAAAAGAAAAAAAGCCTTTTTTTGGAAGTCATTCCTCATTATTTTGAGACTCCCACTGAAACAGTTCATCCTCCTCTTCGACTTCCTCCAGTGGCCTGTACATGATTCTGGTTACATGTTACTGCTTCCCAAACTCCATCTGGCCTGGAAGCAGGGCTGTCGCGAGTATTGCCGTCATCTCATCTTTCTCTGTTCAGCTCAACAAAACAGAATGAAATCCATACATCTATGCACCGCATTCATTAATTGCCATTAACGATTCAAAGGCTAATAATACTTTTTTATCCTGCTCTCCCACCTCACACCCAATTGCTTGTTTTTCAGTCATATCCTATGCAAACTTAGCATGCTTAGCATATCGTATGCAATGTTTAGAGTATTTGCTACCCTTTGGCAAGATGTGACTGTTAGAGGGAAGACAGAAGACTGTGTCCAGTTGGTGTCAACAGGTTTTATGTGAGGTGTGATCACAGTTTATAAATTGCATCAGTGGATATTAGACTGGCTGACATTATCACCTATTATTTGCCAAGTACAAATTTAGACCTCTAATTTAGACCTGGTAGCTCACTCAGGTGTGAAAAGAATCAAGCCAGCTCAGTGAGCACAACATGATTAAATAAAGGCCAAAAAGAGATTTACAGATTCTTCCTACAGGTGGCCATTGTCCAATAGTTGTTTCGCTTAGTCTAAAGCATCATTTGCCATTTTTGATGAACGCATAAAAACAACAACACAGCAAAGTGCTCTTTTCCCTTTGACAGCTCCATCGAGAAGTCAATAGCTCACAGCTGTTCAGAACCTCTCAACCACCAAGTGGTTGCCCAAGGAGACACGTTAAGCCAGCACTGCTGTTTGGGTGAAGGTTACACGGGGTGCTAGTCCACGCTGCCAATTAATTTGCGAACAACTGTCATTTCCATGACTCTGCCTCAGTGCAATGGTGTGCACCACCAAACAGAAGAGCAGAAGTAAGCCTTAGCGCAGTCAGGCTGCCAGGCAAGTGTGTGTATCCTGCTTCTATAACCAACACAGCACATGTCCCAGATGGAGTGATTATTGGAAGCGTGTCCTGCAGAGAAGTTGCATCACTGGTGTGCAGAGATGCCAGGCAGATGTGAAAGAGACAGAGATGGTCTGTGTTCTCACTGAGCCGGTGCATGCTCTCTTTCTCTCTCTCTCTCTCTCTCTCTCTCTCTCTCTCTCCCTGTCTCTCTCCCTCCCTCCCTTTGTCTCTGCATCTGTCTGTTTGGATTTCTCTCCCTCCCTTAATATGAGTCTGATCTAAGCACCAGGATTTAGTGGGCAGGTGGGATAGTTCTTACAGTTAAGGGGCTTGCGGCACGTAGAGGAAGGGGCACTAGACAGAAATAGCCCAATGGAAGTCAGCTCTACACATGTTTGTGTGTGGTCGAGAGCAGGACATGTAGTGGGTGTGTGACAGAGATCTTCTTCTGTGTAGAGTGGGAGGCCTTGCCATTTTTATAGCCTCTATTAATCCAAGGACTGTCACACACCAGAATTCATGGAGGCAGAAGTGTGAGAGAAAGAGTGCGAGAGGCTGCATTCACATTACAAATCCACCTTGATCCAATTCCGTTTTTTTTTGCCTTAAATTGGATTTGCATATCTTCATGACCCGTGGTCTGTAACGTGAACGCGCCTGTGCTCCGAAACAACATGCATGTGCACATCGACGTTTTTGCACAAGTCACTCGAGTCACCAGCAACAAAAATCATCATATTTGTGAGATGACTCATAGTAGTAAAATGGACAGGCTAACAGCTTGTGTATGAGAACAGAACATAGTTTACCAGCATAGTTTACATGATCAGGAAGGTGTGTGTGTGTGGGGGGGGGGGGTAGCTTCAACGGTTTTGCAGTGTGTTGCCACTGCTGTTGCTCTCCTCCATTGTTGTTTTGGGGTCTGCTAAGCTCATGCTTATGGGCAAAATGCCCCATGAAATCTGATCTGTCCATTCTCATTCAAGCTTCATGGCTATGTATCAGATATGAAACCGATCTGAAATTGAATAAAATCAGATGCAAGAAGATGGTGTGCGCCCACACAGCCCTGAGCAAAATCAGATGTTTGTCATATTAAGGCAAAAAACTTTGTCACTTCAGGTAAATAATGTGAACAACATGGCTAGAGATAGACAGAGGGTGACGGCACACAGAATTGTTTTATATACACATGCATGTAACCAGCATCTCACTTAGATTCACTGAATTCCCAAATTGTATTTGCTGTCAAGAAAACATTAAAGGTTTAAAAGTTCAAATTTTAAAATGGCCTCTGGCCAGGAAAACTACAACATCCAGGTTCAGCTCTGGTAGAGCACACTTAAAGAGTGACACAAAAAGTCATTTATATGGATCCCTCGAGACAGGAGGCAGAGGAGACCCCGGCAAACGTGTTCACGCCTCTGGCACTAATCTCAAGAATAAGAGTGGAAGGGCCAACAATATATAAAATGGATTGTTTTTGTTGGTTTGCAAACAGTAGGCTTTTTGAAACATATTGTTTTGAAACACCTTGTTCCTGGTAGTTGTATCAATCTCTGATACATCCTATACATAGGGATGGGTTACGTATTGATCACGGCACTCTCTTGGCCTCCACAAGGTGCATTATGGCATGCTGGATCATCACCCCCCTATGGGCAGTTGGAAGAACCCACCGAAGTTCATGGCTGTCCAGAACATAGACTAGCAGGCCTTTGAAAATCTTGGGGTGATATTCCAGGGTGGGTTTAAAAAGTGATGTTGTTAACATTGCGAATGTTAATTGTGGTCCCCCTTTGTAAGACTGTGGTAAGTGCTTGGATCCAGCAGCAGCACAAGGTCCTGGGAAAGGACCCATTTTGCAGCTGGATGTTAGCCTGCTTGCTGCAGGGGCTTGGGAGGGTCTAAAGGTTACACTGACTGAACTGCTTTCTGGCGCCTCAAAGCGAAGGGAGCAGCAGTGTTTCACAGCACGGCTCCCGTCTGCTGCTGGTTTCACTGGAGATCTCAGCCTGCTGCTCTCCCTCAGGTGGTTCCCCTGCCCTGCGCTGCACAGAGACGCCTCGTCACCTGAAATCCTTGTGTCTGCAGATTGTTTGTTTATTTATTTATTTTTAATGGAAAATTAAATGTTATGTAGATTTTGTTTAGGTCACTGATTTTAAGATACAGTTGGATGTGGGCACAGGATTATCTAGCTATAGTGATACACAAGTAAATAGAAATGTGATGGTTAACAGAGATGGTAATGTAAGAATGCGAGTGTGGAAGAGAGAAAGTGTGTGTGTGATGGTATCAGTCAGAGAGAGAGAGAGAGAGAGAGAGAGAGAGAGAGAGTGTAAGTTCTGCCCACCACTTTGTTGCCTTCTCTTGGCAGAGATTCAATCCATTAGGGAGGTGCAGTGTGACAGGGTGGAGTGGAGAGGGGCTGTGGAAGGTGCAGTGTGACAGGGTGGGGTGGAGAGGGGCTGTGGAAGGTGCAGTGTGACAGGGTGGGGTGGAGAGGGGCTGTAGGAGGTGCAGTGTGACAGGGTGGAGTGGTGAGTGGAGATGGGCTGTGGAAGGTGCAGTGTGACAGGGTGGGGTGGAGAGGGGCTGTGGAAGGTGTAGTGTGACAGGGTGGAGTGGAGAGGGGCAGTGTGGAAGGGTTGGAGGGTTATGATGCTGTGATACCCTGGGCTTCCCCTCTTTGTATCAGGACTGTAAGAAAGCCTAGTTGGCCTCCTGTTGGCCTTCTTACCTAGGAGGACTGTGGAGCTCACTCAGTGGACAGTTTTGTGTGTATGTGTGTGTGTGTTTGTGCAAAAGAATGAAAAAAAGAAGAGATATTGTGTTAGTTTGTGTTTGTGTGTGTGTGTGTGTGTGTCTGTCTGCGTGTAATTTAGATATCAGAAATTTTAAGGCAAGTTAACATTTTCAATTCCATGTTGGTTAATAAAAGTACTAGATATTACCACATCCAATTTGCAACTGAATACTTTTTAATGATAATTCAGAACACACAGGAATTATTACGTATTACAACTTTCAAGGAGGACATAATAGGATATAAAAATGGGTAATGTCTGGTAGGAGTAGTTTGCTCACAGCAAGATGCTTATCAGTGTATTGCTGGTGCAGACAGCCAAAAGGATCAATGAAGTTGCTGTAAATCTGAGAGAAGCACAGTTCAACCTGAGCAACACCTGCCGTCACTGTTGCCTCCTATTCTGTCTTCAGGTAGGCCCGATCCTATTTCAAAGACTCCCCAAAGGCGTGCTCTCAGACACAGAGCAGATTACCTTTTTGTCCTATTTGTTTGAAAACGTCAGAACCTATGCAGTCTGACTTATAGGATTTTTGTGTGTGCTGGATTGTTTATATAAAAAAAAAAACTACAAAAAGACAGAAAAAACGCTTGTGTTCTGACTCTGAGTTAGAAAAGTGGTTCCTTTGTCAAATAACGTGGTGCTGAATTCTGACAAAATGAGAAAAATGTCCCCTTTGATCACATCTGGAGTCTCCAATCAAAGGTCAGAGTGCAAAAAGGCACTAACTGCATTTGATATGATTAAATTGCTGACACTTCCTCATGAGTGTAATTCCTACTTTTAAATCATACACAATAAAAATGCAGTCATGGATTGTTGTTCAGGCTTTTAGACTTATTCTTTCACACACACACACACACACACACACACACACACACACACACACACACACACAGACAGTATATGTATAGGAAATTGATTTAAATTTCTGTAACATTTGTGATAGATCTGCCTTTGTAGGTGACATATGTTAGTGACACTGGCTTACAGTGAAAGGAACTTTGTAGATATTTTGCATTTGTCAACTAATAAACCTTCTGAAAGAAAGAAAGAAAGAAAGAAAGAAAGAAAGAAAGAAAGAAAAAGAAAAAAATATATATATATTTCTGTAGGATCTGGGCCATAGCATGTGCATGGGTATTTGAAGTCAGTTTTTGAAATTTCTCTAGTTGAAAACATTGCGGGCGTTGCTAGCCCAAAGCCCCTCTTTTCTCACAGTTGTCTCTTGTGGGGGTCTTTTTTTCTCACAGTTGTTCTTGTGGGGGTCTTTTTTTCTCAGTTGTCTCTTGTGGGGGTCTTTTTTTTGACAACATGTCAAGACTTTGAGAGGAACTATCTAGATTCTGTGGCCTGAATCTTTCATGTCTTGCCATCACACAGTTGGAGACTTCAAAGAGATCTAGTCAGCTTAGACCCAGAGTTCACCTATGGCTGGCAGTTGGCTTTCTCTGAGCAGACCAGTGTAGGTCATTAAGGCTGTATTTTAATGACTGATGTGCCTTACACAATCAGCAGAAAACACTAGATATAGTAAAATAGAGCAGCAGTAGGTTAGACTGTTCAGACTAGTTTGTGATCTGACATATGGCTAATGCACTAAAGCATGTTTTGAATGAACTGGGAGAAAACAGTCCTTTGACTGTAGTTTAGCATCCACTGACTGCTAGAATGAATACAACAAAACTTGGTTGTAACCGCTGTTTAACAAATTATAATATTATTGAATATTATTGAATACAGGATTCAAAACAGCAAATATGTACACAAAATCAAAGACAAATAATAAAAAAAAGGTTACTTGACAGATCGTTTTGCATTTGTTGATGTAAATGGGGAATCTTCTGTGCAGAATAAGGTGAAGTTTGGTGTTCCTCAAGACTCAAGACTTTAGGGCCACTGTTTTAGGGCCACTGTTTTAGGGGCCACTGTTTTAGGGCCACTGTTTTAGGGGCCACTGTTTTAGGGCCACTATTATAGGGCCACTGTTATAGGGCCACTCTTCTTCTTTTATATGCTCCCTCTGGGTGAAATTACTCAAACACAGTATCAGCTTGCACTGTTATAATGATGATGATATGCAGCTAAATGTTTCAGCAAAGCCAGGTGAGAGACACCAGTGTAGTAAAGTAGAGGAATGTGTAGAACATATTAGGCAGTGGATGCTGAGAAATTTGATAAGAGAAGTATATGTACTTAGACCACAGGCAGGCAGAAGGAATTTGTCCAATTAGAAAGTAACTCTGGATGGTCTTGCAGTTACATCAAGTATAGCAGTAAAAGACCTTGGTGTGATTATTGATTCCAGAATTTCATTTTAAATCCCATTTAAATATCATCAACAGAATAGCCTTCTTTCACCTCAAGAACATTGCCAAGGTAATAATGTCACTACATGATGCAGAAATACTACAAGTTACTTATTTTGTTATCTTTAGGGTGGATTTTTGTGATGCCTTGCTGTCTGCATGTATGTTCCAGACATTTTGGACAGGGGTCCTCTATCAGCTGTGTGTGTGAGAGTGTGTGTTTGTCCATCCTTTCTGACCTCGGTATCTCTGGCACTGCATGGAAGTGGTTTGCGTCCTACTTGGAGGGATGCTCCTACCAAGTAACATGGGG
>JAOYMR010000012.1:7793439-7834181 GCA_025802075.1 Tenebrosternarchus preto | reverse complement strand
TATTTTTACACAAAGTCTGAATATCATACCTGAGGAGCCCATGATAGTAACATCATGTAATCGGGCGGGAGCTAATGTGTGCCTGCAGAGAAAATGCAACCACCATGACTTCGTTAAGAAGCATCTGTGTTATCAGGCTTCTAGCACTGCCATGTAGTGCTGTCAAGTCCTCCTGTGGGAGCCACAGACCCCCTGCAGAAAGCCTCTATCGCTCCTCTGACTTTAAATAGCTCATGTACGTTCTGCTTCCTTTCGCTGCCTACGAAATAGGGGAAGCTTTTCCCTGAAATGGGGACGCAAGGGGAACAGGCCTGTGCTTTAGAAATGGAGTGTGCTCAGCCATTCACCTAGAGTTTCCACTGCTGTGGAGAAGTTTGGACACTTTTTAATAACTAATAATGTTTAACGTCAAAGCATTTTTAAGTAATTACCAAAACACTAAACCAAGGCATAAGGAGCAGCAAAGTAATGTATTGAAACAGTTGAAAAGTGTCTTTAAAACTTGGTGTGTCTAAAATAACCACAATTACTTGCAACAATAGTATCATAATGCAACAATGTGTAGGTATAAGAAAGATTTCTAGAAAAGCTGTAGATTTCAGATAGAGGCCCTTTAGCAGATATGCAAACAAAGTGCTTCTAAAGTGTTTCTATCTAAAACATTCTGGTACTCTGGAAACCTTGTGTACCGCTCACTCCACTACCATTTTTAAACAAGTTTGAAGAATATCTGCAAAAACCTCCAGATCCTCATATTCTTGTTGACCTCAACTCTAGAATTAAATCTCTTTGACAGTCTTGCATGTTCTTGTTCTCTCTCTTTCTTTCTTTAACTCTTGCTCAAGACTTTGTGCAGTCTGTGCATCTCTGTATGCCTGTAGTGCTGGAATTGCCTGAGGAGAGTGGAGACAGACGACTCTCTGCTGGAACCCCTGAACTTCGCTGCATTACATCCACATGCAAGTCCATCCCTGCACTTCATATAAATCCAGTCACAAACATTGTACCTTCTCTCTGCCTTTACAGAAACTCAATTTAGAGAGCTGGCACTCCTTTACCCTTATTTTGGGTATATTTAGATTTCTCATTTATCCCATGGTTTTTTTTTAAATTCCACCCATGTTTTTGATAAATATTTTATTAGAATTTACAGTATTTCCATTTTTTTTAATGGAATACATTTCACTTGTAATGTCAAGCATATATTTAATAAAAAATAAGTGATTATAGACATGCTCATTCAGACATTCAGTTCATAACATGCTGGAAGCATATTAGATCACTGGAAGCATGGAAGCATGCTAGATCACTGGAAGCATGGAAGCATACTAGATTCTCATCACTCTACCTGATCATTTCAGATAGAGTCCCCATGCAGCCCCATTCAGCACCTTGGACAGCAGTTTCCAGCTATTCTTCACTCAATAATCACAATCAAGAAGGCTGCACATTTTTTTGTACTCTGCTCGCTGCAATACTCAGCTAATCAAGCAATTTCCAGCCACTTCATGAAGCATCAGGTGTGTCAGAGCTATTGAGTGTACACTGTCCAAACTCTCACACTTGGCAGCCTGGGGATACAAATCATGGTTCTGACTTCATGGTGCTCTATGTTTGCTAAAAGATCTTTCCTAAACTATCTCAAAGCATCATTACCTTTTTAAACAAATTGAAAGGATTTTTCAAAAAATGTATCCACTCAAAATAAAATTGTACAGTGATTGTACTAATGGATAAAATTGCTCCAGCAATTGCTCTTGAAAAAATTTTCTGAAACACACCAGGGCACAAACACTCCAAAAATTCTCTGTCTATCACTTGATCCATCCATCCATTCATCCATCCATCCATCCATCCATCCATCCACTTACCTTGTGCTAACCACAGTTTAAAAGAGACCTCCAAAACCCTTTTTTTGCTCTCTTGCATGCACTCTCAGGTTGCCTCCTACGTGCTTCTTGGGTGGTTAGTGTTATATATCCTGGCAGTCAGCAGTAGGGTAATCTATCACAGATCTGCATGCAGTGGAGGCTCAGCTGCAGCCATATGCACAAGCCTGTGTAATGTAATAAGGCTGGCTGGTAGAGGGATGCTCCTGAGCTGCCAGTGTGGCCTGTCTCCTCTAAACTGCACTTTACTCTGCTTTGCCAAATCACTGACATCTCTGACACGCTGTTATTAAGAAACAATGGAAAGTCACCATGGTTTTTTTTCACCACTATAACCATTACTGGTGCCATTTAGAGTTCCATTCTCTCTCTCTCTCTCTCTCTCTCTCTCTCTCTCTCTCAATATTTATCTTTCTGTCTCTGTCAAAGAGACACATTTTCTAGCCCCTGTCTTACTTTCTTTTGCTTTCTCCATTTCTTTTTCTCATCCCCCAATTCTCTCTCTCTCTCTCTCTCTCTCTCTCTCTCTCTCGTACACACACACCCTCCTTTCTGTCTGTCCCTTCTCCCTTTTTAAGTGCTCTTCCTATGTCTCTCATAAGCCTCTTCTCATGCGCTCTTTCATTCTCTCTAGGCTGCTCACTGCTTCTTTCTGTCTCTGTCTTTTGTACACCTCTGTGCCAGACCTTGAGCAGTCTGCACATCTCTGTATGCCTGCAGTGCTGGAATTGCCTGAGGAGGAGTGGAGAGAGACGACTCTCTGCTGGAACCCCTGAACTTCACTGCATTACATCCACATCCGTGTCCCTCTCTGCAGCTCATATAAACTCTGCTTCTCTCTGCCTCAAGAGAAGCTCAATTCAGAGACCTGGCAAACCTTTTTTTCCTAATTGGGATACTTTTACACTGCATATTCAAGACAAGCACTGCAGGATATATAAGGATGATTTCTTTCCTTCTCAGTGATTCAAAGCAATGCCATGTTTCAAACAACTGAGTTTTGGGAAGAGGAGAAAAAAACAAAACAAAAAAACCCATTTGTCTTATTTTCCCTCTGTGTTATTAGCTATAGACAGATCAAGTGTATCTGAGACTTTATATAACTCTCTACATCTGTTTTTTCCAGTAATTAATACCCAACTGCTAGACTGAATTTTTTTATTTGGTGCAAGAACATGCCAGCTGTTTTTGAAATATATCAGTACTGTTGTTTTCTGTGCTTGTAGGTCAGTGGGTTTGAGGAGGAGATAAAATTGCAAGTGATTACACAGCCTCTTACATGCTGGAGAATCTATATGTCTGTGAGCACAATTTTTCAACCAGTCTAAGAAACTTGAGACCTCTGAGTGGTTCCCTAAGCCTCCAAGATTTAAACGCGGAATGGATAGAATGTATATGCCCAACTCTGATTTTACAGCTGAAAAAGTGCACACTTGGTTCATGCCACATAAAAAGGGGGTAGTAATGTGATTTAGAGTTTGAGTAGAAGTACGCTCTTGATTCGCTGATGCTCGCAGTGGACACACTGTAGTGCGCCACAGTTCTAAATCAAGGGCGGCGGAAGATAACACTGGAGACGCGTTTTTGAGATTACATTACCTCTGACGAAATGACATCACGTTGCTGCGGTACTGGATCGCCTGTTTGCATGGGCGAGCCGGGGTGGTATAACTAAATTAATAGCGTGTGTAAAATTTCCCATCAGTGTCGTGCATTATGAAAGACGGAGAGGGGATGTTTAGCTTGGTTTGGCACGGACAGATTTACGCCCTTTGCGCTGTCGTGATTCGACCGCTACACAGGTGTTAAAGCGACAAGATGCACAGCTCTTGTCGCTCGATCGCTCATATGGAGAAAAGCAATAGACTAAAAGACTTCGCTGTGGTACCGAAATCATAGTTTTCTGGATCCAAATAGCTCGCTTCGATAGGCTTTTCGTCATGCTATTTTCAGAAATACGCAGATAAAAAGACGTGGGTGGGATACCTTCTGGTCTCTGTACATTGCAGAGGATACATAAGAATTCGGGACGAAAAGAAGAAGACTACGTTAGATCGTGAAGACAAGTGGCAGAGCGATGAAGGTTATGGCAGTCCGCAACACATATTGGATTCACTATTCTCTGCGCCCCAATTGGGAACAGCGTCTCTGAAAGTGCCGCTGCGTCGAGACGGGCTTGTTTCACTGAATGTCTTTGAAGCGTCTCTTGTGTCGCTTCGCCAGGATGTTCATCGCATAAGAAGGCTGTTCTCATTTTCTGCTCAGAGGCGTTGGACGCGAAGTTACACAGAGATGAGTGTTGCAGAACCTTTCGTCTCATGTGGTCCCGCCATAGTCCATGTCGCTTTTGCAGTTTAAACGGACCATTTTGGCTTCCAGGCAAGCAGCGTCCGGCCGTCTTCTACTAAACTATACTCGGGTGTTCTGGTAGTGGATCGTTAAATCACACCCAATTCTTTACCAGTAGGATTGACTTTGGATTAAAGTGCGGGTTTTGGTTATTTCGTGTGACCTTATGGTGTCGAGCCAACTCTGGAATGCAAAAATAATCCTATTCCGTGTATACTCCGTTAACGAGAAGGCTTCGACATTTGGAGAAGTCACCGTTTAATATCTATTTTACGATTTGGAACATATATTTAATCGGAAGTGGAGAATGCCAGCGGATGTGTGTTTGTTTTTTCTTATGCGAAATACGTTTCTCATTCGAGAATACTGATATAGTCAACAGTCAACGAGGAGAAAAGGAATACTGACACATTTCTGGAGACACGCCTGCCCAGAACTTCGGCTGCATTTTGATGCGACCGGCCAAAGGTAACTCGCCTTCATTTAATATATATGTATATTAGTGCGCAGTTGCATTCAGGTGATGCTGTGTATACCGCAAAAGTGTTCAGATAATCATGTAATACAAGGCTAATTTAATGTGGAACGTCTAATAGATCCTCGTTAAAAGAAATCGTTTTACATATTACAGAAAAATTATTTATTCTCGTGCACTGCTTGTAACACCAGCTCGTGTTCAGCGGTGGTTCGACGGTGTCTGTGTTCCATGGATCATGTGTGTTGCAGGGATATACATTTTTAAACTTCAGGGCTTATGATTTTATAATCATCGCGTATGGCGCTTTTGTAATTTCGAAGCTGCATGAAGCCCAGGCAGGTGGAGCAGAGTCTTATCAAGAGCTATGCGTCGCGGTAAGTGGCTGATGAACGCAACATTTTTTTTCTTTCTGATCACTGAGATGAATTATGTCTTACGGAGAGAGCTGCTTGTTTTCGGTGTCTCTCCCATTACGCATCCCGACATCCATTGTGTTTCCCTCCAAACGTGAAGGATGGCACAGTGCCGAAAGGATTCAGCTAACCACCAAAGGGAAGTTAAAATGCCACGGAGAACACACGATGTTACAAAAATCCGCTCGAGCGGTGTTTAACTGCTCTTAATGAGTCTGTGGTCGTACAGTAGTGGAGTCTCGGTGGCTCTTCCACAGCGGCCCACGAGTTAATAAGTAGCCTATTCGCTCGAGAAGCCAAGTTGTCACTCATAAGGCGCATCACGATCCTAGAGGGACACGCGAATGTACTTTGTCACTGCAGCAAAGAATACAGTTCCCTATAGGTTATAATACAGCGTGTTTGCCCATAGTATCGTAAAGTTGCACAGTATACGCATAAATATAAGGTGTGCGAGCAAAGCCTAATTTGCACCATTTGACAAAGTGACACGATCCATTTTTCCTGCAGCATTGTCCGTTCAGCTGCATGCCACGCACGGTCGATAAACTCAACGGTCCAGCTCTACGGGCGTGTCTACTGCAAGCGGCGCAAGACTTCAGCAACTTCGCGGCGTGCTGATGCTCGTAGGCTGAGCGGTGACTTGCACCGCGGCCGCTGGGGGACACTGATACTCCCGTGTAATTATTGAGCGTTAACTAGTTCGGCTGAACACCAGCGCGGTGTTTAAAGATTCATGAACTTATGTGAAATTCAGTTAGAGCGTTAGGTAAAATGTCGTCGTCATATGAGGCAAGATTTAGTATTTACGACTTCCCTCTGTTGGCTTGTGTCACGTGTGACCAAATGGGCAATGCTGTTTTGATTATTTCATAAGTTAATATCATATTTGTTCACATTGTAGAGAAGATATAGAGCAAGTCATACGATTATTTGGGATAACATTAGTCATGTAAATTCCACTACAGTCTCCTGCTGCTCTCGCAATGCTAATGTATTCCATTGCGATTCAAATTCATGAACTATTCATGGCTTTTATATCCAGCTGGAACGCATACAGCGACGCAGTTATCAGCCCCAACATCAGCGGAACGTATTCGAGACATCAATTAGACGACAAAGTAAGGCTCGATACAACCGTAATTTAAAATGTAGGCCGGATAGCCTGAAGGATACATAGGTCTTGTTTATTTATTTATTTATTTTGGGGGGTGGGTATTCTCAATTATAGTATTGCTACATATTGCGATATGCACTGCACCATGTAAAACACACACTAGGAAACCTTTGATGTGACGCGAGGGAAAGATTGGACTATATTCACTGATTTTTCTTTTTTATTTTTCGTGTTTGTTGGGTGTGGACGATGTTAATGTTATATTTACCAGGTGAGTCAAGTAAACCACGTGACTCACCTGGGACGTCTCAGATTGGTCATCATGCTCACAGCATACAAGCGAAGAAGGTGATTCATGAAAGCAGCTCATTTGCATATACCAGCCTTTATTACATCGATACCTGCAAAACGATATGTTGTGCATTCCAGTATTCATAAACGTTTCATTCATAAATGCTTCACTTTGGCAAAGTTGACTTGCTCTGTGTAGTAGGATTTGGCTGCGGTCAGCGGTAGATTTCAAGCAGCACCACAGTGCATTCTGGCCTTGCTCCATCAACACACAAACAAACAAATAACTCTGCTTGAAATCTATCTCAGTTTAGCTCAGTTCAGTACTGTCCCAGAGCTTTGGGGAGAACAGATTTGCCGCTCTAGCAGTTTGTGTCAGTGATTCAAGGCGAGCGTCACCTGAAAACGGATTGGCTTTCTTCATCTCCTGCCTGTAGAGGGGCAGCCAGAACAGAGCTGCCGGCACAAGAACACACTCCATCTCCGCAGGCTATCAGCATACACGTGTGGGCGGGTTGGTTTCTTCAGACAATTACTTCCTTTGTTGCATTTCCTGCAGGCTGCATTTTTTAAATAAGCATATTATTGATTGCCTCAGTGGGAGCTCATTAGTGACTTCAGGTCATCAAGCTCCAGTTTAGCCTTAGATGCTTCATAACTGCTGACTAAATCCCATCTGGAATACTTGTGGGAAGACATTTTGAAACAATGAGAGGATAATTGTATGTAAAAAGGTTAAAGAGAAGGGCCTTTGGTGTGGTTTGCAGAGCTGTGTGTGTGTGTGTTGAACATTGGGCAGGCACACATGGAGAGTCACCAACCTTCAGCCTATAATCTACATATTTGACATAGCATAACATCTTAAAATGGTTTACATACCAAATACCCACAGACCTCTCCTGAAGTTAAAAAAAACAAACAAACAAAAATATGATCACATGGGTTTGCAGACATCGTCAACATGTGCATATGTTCGAGCACATGTAGCATCAAGTTTTTGGACACAGGCCTTTCATCCTAGAAGTGCATTGCGTTCCACCTGAGTCCACTCTGAAATGGATTAAGGAGTGTCAGAAGATTCAGAAGCCTGTAGAACTGCTGAAACTGGGATTACTGCTGAGTAGATGGTTCAGAACTGTTCTGACCAAGCTTAAAGTGGGCCATTTTATGAAGGAGAAAACCATAAATAGCTCAGCAGTAGCCAATCAAAAATGGATGGGCTATATCCGAAAGCAGTTTAAATTCAGATAGGGAGCCAAGCCTGTAGGTGCAGATCTGCAGGTGCCAACAGCTGGATCACATTAGCATGAGAAAACTGTGGATTATGTATCTGGCACTGACTTGCATTCTTCTTACTTAATGCTTAATGATTCATTACTTTTATTTTTAGTTTAAAGGAAAAGGTTCGTGTTTTTGATCTGAGTTATTGGTAAGAACCGAGGATCTAAATTTGGAGAATTGGCCTAATTTGCTTCAGGATATCAGGATTGACTTCCACTGCAGCATACTGATAATAAAATCTTAATTCATAAGATGGTAAGGAATTGTATTATTAATCTTGCTCTTAGGGGAAGATTTTGTTGCTGAACATTTAAAACAACTGCCCCTCTGTTCTATATAAATCTATCTTATATAAAACATAAATCACTGTGGCAGATTTTGCCTTTAGTTTACTTATTACTCAATGACCCTTAGAATGTTTTGAGAATCACCTTTTATGCTGTTCACACTGTAAATGTAATTAGGCATAAACAGAAATTCCAGGAGAAAGATTACATTGAAAGTTCCTCCCCACACCTGGTGGATATTCTCTTTGCCACTAATATATATTTTAAACCCCTCCTCCATAGTGTCTCCTTCATGTTCTCTGCCAGTCCTACATTATACCCCCAGCTTCTTAATGGGGAGTTGCGTCTTCCAGTTGATGGCTACCCAGAACTCTTGCCTGATTTCCAGGGGGTTCTTCCCTATTATATTCACCTGTCAAGCCACAATCAATAATTAAAGGCTTAGAGAATTTTAAGTGTCTTCGTTATTTATGCTGGAGTTGATTGTAAGCCTCATTTCTTTTAATGCTAGTTCTGCTTTACAGATGTATATTGATTGTGGAGATTCACATGAAAGAATGTACATGTCAGTCTGTATTATAAATACCGTGTTTGGAGATTTAAGACTGCCAGATAGCACAAACCAAATCTATGGAATCCACGGTTATCCATCAAAATATGAGCTGATATCAAGTAATCCCCTTCAAGTGTATTTTTTTTTCAATGTCAATGTGCAGAGGAATGTAACACTCCAGGCTTGATGCTTCATGAAAGGGGTGCATGTAAGGCAGTTCTGGACTGTTGGCAGACCTTTACTTGAAATATATTTACATGAAAAAAAAGAGGGATTGAGCCAGTTTTGTGAACCACAAAATAATGGACACCGAGCACTGCAGAGATGCAGGTGTAAGCCGCATGAATGCTACTCGGTGGAACCACCGCTGTTATCTGCATGAGAGTAGCTGTTGTGGTAGAACTATCACCAGTAACATCAAAACTGTCTTCATTTCCCATCGTTATCTAAATCCCCAAGACTTAACTAATCCATATTTGCGAAGGATTATAACACTCCATGTGAGCCATCTGAAGCCCACCCAATTAGTTATCATAATAAAAGTCTAAACCTGTACCTTGTGAAATAAACAGGCCATGAATTTAGATGCTTCGCCTCTGGAATATTGATTATCTCATTTCCCATCCAGGAGTATTAGACAGACACTGCGTTGATGAGCGTGGTGACCTCTGTCTGTCTGGATTTCACAAACAGAACCTGAGCTGGCTGATACGTATGGTAGCTGTGTTTATTACTGGCCTGCCATGTATAATTCAGTCTCGCTGTGTTGTTGACCACCACAGAATCTCTCTGTAGTCTGCCGGCGTTCCTCATACAGATTCAGGGGTGCTTTTTTTCCTTTTTTTCGCTCCCTCATCGCATTAAGGCATTGCTAATGCTGTCACCGGAGCCAATGGACTTTGAGGCTTTTCTCGTCCTCCCTGAGCTGTTGGCGGATTTGCTTGGCGATCAGGTGTCATGGAGTATTTGCTTCGGGAGCGGCTCGTCCGTGCCTGTCGTTTGTGCTGGTGTCGCAGTGTGGATGGGGGAAAAATAACAGTAACAACAAACGGAATCGAGATCAGAGTGTGAGTTGTCTGACACGCTTGAGCGCACGCTGGTTCTTTTAGCATCCAACAGCCATGACGTGGGCCACGGTTGAGTGATGTCATCCGCGTCAGCCATATTAGACTACATATGTGCAATCTCTATAAAATGGATGTGCTTTGGATGACAACCGTTTGGTCTCTGCATTGACTGCTGCTGTAAGTCGTGATTCTCTACACAAAAAAATATCCCCGTAAGACACCATACAGAAAGAAAGGGAAGGTAGACAGAAAGTCTACAACTAGAAATTTAGAAGCCACGATTGCTATAGTGACGTGAGCTTAAGACAGAGGGGGAAAAAAAAAAGACAAAATCTGATTGTTAGGGCAAAAGTCATTTTGCATTTCACTGTGATTGCAGAACATGCTTCCAGTATTGGTTAGGTCAAAGCTGATTATACCTCTGTAGGAGGGGTGGAGAAATCTCGAGGTCTTTGAGCTACAGTTCTTGGTGTCCTCTGTGGATATGAAAAAGCAGCTCATTGCTGACGGAGAAGAGCAATTCAGAGTTCATATTTGCAAAGATATTGTTGAAAATGTCAAGTTGACCCAGAGCATCAGTAGAAATAATCTCTAAGTTACCATTGCATGGAATCATTACAGCTGGCCCATTTTTCACTACAGCTCATAAAATGCATTGTTTCTGACAGACTAAGAGCATTAAGAGTCAGTCTATGCAGTTTCATCCAATTGTAATTAATATTGCATGTCATAATAGTTCTGGGAATCAGTATTCGTAATCACAACATTTTAAAAATGTATTAAAATATATGCAGTGTGTCATCAAAAGATGGCATTAGGAATTCAGTGCACAGGAGATTGAAGTCTGAAGTCTGTGGTGGAGTACGCAATGTATGAGAGCATGATCACAGAATCAGACGCCCTCTGTCCCCATTAGTGACCCATACGGCAGGGAACAGGGTTTCAGAACAATCTCCCATCATACCTCACTCAGTGTCTGTTTTATTTGAGCTCTGCATTCATATTTTGGAATGAACTGGAACTGTTTTCTGATACTGTGGAGCAGGCATTGAACAGCTTGGACTGGTTCATTTCTGTTATACTGAGTACTTGTATGGACTGGCAGTCTGTTCTAGTTTGATAAGTTATTTGTCTTATAAAAAGAAACAGAAAGGCAAATGAACACTGTTGCCCATCAAAGTACATATGCATTCTCATAAACACAATTTAAGCATGCACACACACACACACACACACATACACACAGCTTTCTGTCCACTTTCTGGAATGGTGTCAAATCATTTTCTGCTTCAAACAAGGCAAAAACAAAGCAAAACAACCAACATAAAAAAGAGTCTTTCCAGAACCTGGCTTAAAGAACAGTAAAACAGTGGAAATCTAATTAAGAAGAACACACCCACATGCACAAAGGAAGGCCAGTTTGAAAAGTCATTTTTACAGTTACTTTAACCTAAATGGCCACTTGCCAGAGTGGAGACACTGAGTTGTTCTTGGACTACAGCAGAGAGAGGTGGGGAGGGGCAGATAAGAGAACAGGGTTTCACCTCCTCATTCTGGGAAGGCAGCAGTGAGCTTTCTGCCCCAGTGGCACCAGTGCGCAGTCACTTCAGGATGTATACAGCAGCAGTGTAGTTGAGCAATCAATCAAAACTCACTGTGATAGGAGAGTTTGGTGCTTGAACCTGTAAGAAATCTCCTAATGTGGAGGAGGGAGATATGGGAGATGGAGAAACGCACACACACACACACACACACACACACACACACACATATGCACACATGTGCTCATACAAACAGAATGGGACAGACAGAGAAGAAGATATGGAACAGACAGACAAAGATGGGGGAGAGCTGAAGGAAGAGATAAGATGGGAGAGGGAGAGAGAGAGAGAGAGAAAGAGAGAGGGAGGGAGTGCTGAGAGAAGGAGTGAGTGAGGCTGGAGTGCCTTGTCTGGAGCCCTGGCAGGAGCAGGGTTTTACGTGGGGAGGCAGTGTGCTGATAAGGCCCTGGGGACTACAGGGCATTTCATGCCTGTCAAAAGTGCCATTCAGGGAGAGACCAGCATGAAATGAAGCAAAAAAAAAATGGCTCAAGCTTCAGCCTGACAGGGGCTTGCTTCAGCCTGACAGGGGCTTGCTTCTTCCCCACAGGTATGGAGGGTTCACGAAGCATGAGAGAACGAGATCAAGAGAAACAGCGACATGGGAACGTGATTTAAAAAGCTCCATAATAAAGAAGCTCCATAAGGCCTCAGCACGAGAAACAGAAGGGCTGAACCAGGTGAAAACCTGTAGTGTGCAGAGGAGACGAAAGTCAAAAGCTTAAGTGAAATGGAAAGAGTGAAGGAGAGAAAGAACGAAATCAGAAATAGTGACATGGAGAATTGTAATGAAGAATAAATATTTTTCGCATCTAATTAGAGACTGCAAATCCTCTAATTGGTTGCTATTCAAAGAACATGAAACATGCCGTATTGTGTTTGGAGATGAACTGTTTTTTTTTTTCTCAGACTGCCATTTTTGGAATTCTTTAATGTGCGTTAAGATCTCAGAAGAGCTGTTTGATAATCTCCTCTTCGTAATCCTTTTCACTCCCTGTATTTTCATTCCTCACAGGATGTGAGTTGGAAACAGATTCTTACATTAATTCTCATGATCGGCAAATTATTGCTGAAGTGTACTTGTCATTATAGATCCTAGTGACCTTCTCCAAGCACATAACAAGTGTCAGAACAGCTGTTAAATACCATACCATCATCATAGTGTTGAACAGCTGATGACTGGACATTTATGCAATTAATAAGGTTGTCAGGGCATTAGTGTGGACATTTTTTGGATTATTTCATGGGAGTTCTCTCTCTCTCACACACACACACACACACACACACAGGAGGCTGCTGGAAAAAGAGTCACAAGGTATAAAAGCTTCTGATCTGCCTCTTTTTGTCATACAGTTCTTTCAGATTCTCACCAATCCCAGCAAAGCCGGCTGCTCATCCACCCACCCAACCCTGGCACCACTACACTGTCGAACCCACCAACAGTGCCACCACCACACTGTCGAACCCACCAACAGTGCCACCACCACACTGTCGAACCCACCAACAGTGCCACCACCACACTGTCGAACCCACCAAAAGTGCCACCACCACACTGTCGAACCCACCAACAGTGCCATCACCACACTGTCAAACCCACCAACCCTGGCACCCCCACACTGTCGAACCCACCAACAGTGCCACCCCCACACTGTCGAACCCACCAACCCTGGCACCACCACACTGTCGAACCCACCAACAGTGGCACTGTTCCTGTGTTTGTTTGAATGCCAGCATGTCACTTCCAGTCATGACCAGTACCAGCAGGAAACAGCAGGTCCTGGAGAAAACCGCCTTTTATATTTCACACTTACTCTAAGCTGAACTTTTAGGTGAAATAAATGTACAGCTGATGATAAATGAACATGCTACAATTGAATAATGGTGGAGTTAGCAGTTAAACAACAACAAAAGCCTAATTGTAATACATGAGTCTTCCATACTTCTATATATATGTTGATATAAAAAAACTGTTTTCTCACTAACTGTACTATATATACTCTATATATACACTTACCCACTCAGTTTATTAAAACATTTCTTAATAAATATTTTGTGGAGTAGGAGACTACAACTCAACTTCCACTATGCGTTATTTGAGTTAGGAAATATTCATAAATGGTGGGTTTCTGACAGCTGGATCACTGTTAGCTGGATATTTTTCAATGGCAGCCTGGTCTCCAGCAGTGATAAACTCCCCAAAGAATCCAGCTCACAATTACCAACATTCCAGTACCCATTCCAGTACCCATTCCAGTACCCATGTCAGAAACGCCAATGAACAAAGGGTTAGAGAATTGAGTTATTCATAATCATACACTTAAACAGTGTGCTAATCGTTAACTTAAGTGGATCTTAGGATTATCTCACTAACCTGTGAATCCAGTTTCAAAGCACATTGCTAATATAACCCACAGACTGGTTCTCAAGACCATGGCCTTTCAGGTGTGGATATGAGTAAGATGAAAGTAGGTGGAGGTCAGTGACAGAGGCTAATGAGTCACTGGGTACTCCATATCACTCAGGGTAAGTTGAGTGCAGTCATTTCCGTGCATAAAGCACTGCAGTTTGGTAACCAGGACGTGCAGCGGATGCCATGACTGACCTAACATTTCGGTTCATCTCTGACACCCTGACTCACCAGCAGCGCAGTCTCCACCAGGGATTACAGTAACGTGATGATTCCTGGGTTCTCTTCCCAGAATCATTTAGCATTTCACTACCCCAAGACAGTCTATCTGCAAGGATCCAGCCAAGAATAAAGCAGCTCGGTGTGCAGACCATAAGCCTCAGCCATTCATTATCCCTACCTGTTATTGCCAGTCGATTTTTCACGGCAGAAACAGTGGCAGCGAGTCAGAGGCGGAGAAACGAGTGCCTCTTGTTTTCATGTTCTGGATGTTTCTAAATGAGCTCTCCAGCCTAAGTCAGAACAGACATCCAGCAGTTTATTCAGTTCTACGACTATCTCACACACCAAGCACACAATTTATCAATTTTCACCCAACTTTCAAAGTGCCAGAACATGATGAATAACTCTTCAATGTTTATCTAATGTTGGGACATTTAAAGATACCCTTTAGTAAACCGCTGCTAGACCGGTGGTTTTCTGCGCTGCTTCCAGTGGCTGGGAGCCAAAGACAAAAAGAATAAATCTAGACTCACCTAAACACATAGTGGTATATGCAGGTTATGTTTGGCCAAGAATCATGTGGTAATCATTCGCATTTAGTTTGAATACTGAGTACTTTGTTGAAAACAAATCACTTGAACAGCTACTTAATAAATGCTTGTACTTAATAAATACTTTGTTTAAAGAAAGCAGAGCAGCTAACAATGCCTGTAGAGAGAAAGATCCAAATTGTTTTCAGCATAGCACTAATTGTCAATTTCCAGCCTAATTAGTTTATTTACCAGGTTTGGGTGATATATATATATATATATATATATATATATATACAGTGCACACAATTCTAGTGAAGTATATTGTAGTATGTACATTCTTTCTAGGATTTAGAGCAATTTGTGTTATTAATCTTATTTCTAGGACCTTTTGAAGCCTCTTCTCCAGTAGAAGGGGCACAGCTCCAAATTCCTTTGAGATGAGTTTTGTTTTAGCCTCCCATTTCCTTCTCTGTTTCCACTTTCAGTCTCTAATTTCTCTAACTTTTCATGTTTGTTTCAGTGGATCTGGCACTATCATGCTGCTTCTTATTTCCTACCACTTTGTCTGGTTATTTAATGTATACTTCTAAAGAAAGACTTATTTAGCAGTATGTAGCATTGTTACCTATCGGGACACAAAGTATCTGGATGTAAAAACATTAATTGCAGTACACTGGCCGGAGAACAGAAGATGTAACAGTAAGAGGGGGTAATGGTAATGATACCCAGAGTGTGGAGAAGGATTTGAGGGGTGGAGATTAGCTCTCCGTGTCAGACAGAAAGATGCCATTTCTGTCTGCTGTAATTTGTTATTTTCTCTGCCAGGCCTGGAATTTGATTGGGCCCTGGGACAGCTGAGGTGGCAGGTGTGATGGAAAGAGTTGAGGAGTAATTTGCTGCTCAGATTCTCCCCTTCCCTGGTGTAAAACATGATTGATTATGATATTTTTTGCCCCTAACCAAATTTCCTGTTAGCACAAGTGCTAAACAGCTCTGTGTGTGTGTGTGTGTGTGTTGCTTTCTAGAGTCACTGGCCTTCCTGTTTAAGTTGTCATTTCATTACCTTTTTCATTTTTGTGTCAGGAAGGAATCTTACAGAATCACATGTGATAAACAGTGATTATGATTCTCCTTTGCTCCCATCCCAGTCTTTCAGCAGTGTTCCCTCATTCTTTCAGCAGTGTTCCCTCATTCTTTCAGCAGTGTTCCCTCATTCTTTCAGCAGTGTTCCCTCATTCTTACAGCGCCCCCAAAAAACGACCCTTCTGTGGGAATTTGTGTCAGGTGATGTATGATAGCTATGTAAGCGGTTCACTGTCACAAAAATGCAAATATCTCGATTCCAATTTCTTAATGATGGTAGATATTAAAAGTCACCTTTGAGTCTGTTCTACTTGGGGCAAGTCAGATTAATTCAAAAGAGACAGCGAAACAGCTTCAGTACTGTCATTGCAGATTTTCAAAAGAGCAGCTCTTCAGTTCCTGAAATCTCCTGGAGATCAATGGTTGATATTATATATGCACCACGATGTGGTTGTTCTTGCATTACTGCCCAGTAATTGTGCACTAGGGAACTATTTACCATAAAAACGTTTTGAAATCCTGCCTTACCTTCAATTTGGTTGTTTTGCTTAAAAACAACAACAACAAAAAACAAAACAAAACAAAAACTACTGTCAACATGGTTGTTTTGCTTTCAAAAAACTAAACGAAACAAAACAAAAATTACATATGCCTCCCAGGAAGGAAAATGGTCTCCTTAACTGTGAGCCTGTAATGCATTGCCTAGGATTGAAAACTACTGCTTTGATGATGCTGAAGTAAACATCTTATTTCAGCATTAGTCATTGGCCAGAATTTCACATTAAATGACCCAAAACGGTAATCTCACAAGAAGTCTTCACAAAACAATACATCTTTGTTTTGGAAACAGGACAGAGATGCTTTGTTTCTCCCTGCATGTCACTAGCATTCCCGCACCAGCGTTCCCGCACCAGCGTTCCTGCACCAGCGTTCCCGCCCCTCCCGCCCACACATACAGCGGAGGAGGTTGTCTTCATGGAGGAGGTTGTGACCGTTACAGTCCCAGGCTGTACTATCACGCCCATTGCCATACTCTATGCGCTTCGTGTGTAACAGAGCGCTTCGGTTTCGCTTAGACCAGCTGAAGAGGTGGAGAGGGTGAGGGCGTGCATGGCACCCTCTGTGAACGTAGGTCTCACTCGACATTAAGGATGAGGATGAGACCAAGCACCAGTTTGGAATATTCATTTTTCATACAGCCTTGGCGAATCAGTTACGAGCAGTATTTTTTTGAAAGAATATACTACTACTACTACTACTACTACTACTACTAATAATAATAATAATAAAATAGTGTTATTTTGTTTCAGATTTGAATGCTTGTTTATCATCCTCAGCTGTAATAATACAATGTACAAGAGAATCCAATGACGTGATAATATGAAAAGTGGGAAAAGTTTATCTGGACAAGAAATCCAAGAAAAGAATGTTTTTTTTTTATTGTTATTTGGTGGCAACTTTTAACAGCATGTTACATTTACATTTAAGGCATTTAGCATTTATTTGGTCAAGTTAATAAAAAATGCAACGTTTTCATCAGTGCCTATCAAAATAATCATAACCTTCCTTAGATATCGTTGCATGACTGAGGTATGTGTTAGTAAAGAAGTTGTACATTCATATATGTGGTGGTTGCTTTAGTGTAATCATCAGGCTCCAGTGTGTTTGTGCACTGTGCACTTGTCAGGTGTGTGTGTGTGTGTGTGTGTGTGTGTGTATTGAGTGCAGTAGTGGGATGTTCCAAGTTATTTACCAGCGTCAAGTTGACGGATGAAGCAGAACAACTCCAACTGCTGTTGCTGGGAGATGAACGGACATGAACAGGCTGAGGTACTTCACTGTACCTCACACACACACACACACACGCACACCATCGCATGCATGTGCATAAATACATGAGCACACACACACGCACAATCATGAACACACGTGTATATACAAGTAGATGCGCACACATACACACACACACACACAAACATTAGAAGGTTAAAGACCTACAGTTCATAATGAAATAAATAAACAAATAAATAAATGGATTGGTATTTAGCCAAATGTCTTCATGAAACGGTGGTGTTTATGAAAAGAACAGGAAGATGTTACCAGATGAATGCAATCTGAATCAGAACCACAGGGAAATGTCAGCTTAGCAGCAGCGATTAACCCATACACCTCCCCCAGCCTCTCACAGTAAAAAAAAAAAAAAAACTAACTTAAAACAGTGGGTGTCTGGGCTGCCTTAAAGTAATATGCTTTTGTTCTGTCTATTATCCTCTACTACTATAAGATCATTTAATTCAAAATGTAAGCTAAAGTAGTAGATCATTTTTGCTGCCAAAATATCCTCCCCAGTGTTTTTAGGTCTGCTTTTCCCAGCCCAGTCCTCTGGGACCACCAACACAGTCCTCATTTTTACTCTGTTTCATCTTCCAGTCCAACTGTACCAGGTATCCAGTGTTCTTCTTGGCTTGGATTGGGCGTTGGGGTATTGCGAAAATGTGGCTCGGCTCACAGTGTGTGTAGGACTGGGTTGGGACACATTGCTGTATGGTGCCAGATGCCACAGACATGTCCTCAAACAGCATGCCTACTGTGAGTGCACATGGACAGAAAATTCTGCTTCTCAAAAACCTTTGCCTGATGAGCTTCTGCTTTTGATGTTCGCTGCTAAACTACTCTCCTGGAACCAATGATTTTGAGTTTCCATGATAATTTAATGGATCAAAGTAAACAAACACCTGCCTTTTCAAAACTGGTTCTGGTGTGTTGGTGGATACGTGCACAGACCGTTTCATTGTAGATAAGTGCTGAGCTCTACCGGTTATGACTACAAGCTAATTAGTAACCATTCCTTGAACCTGGACTCTCTCCATGATAATGACATAGGACTTTGTACATCTATTTATTTGATCTATTTCAGTCACTGGGATTTTAACCAGCGTTAACATGGGGAAAAAAAACAAAAAAAAAACAACTGTCAGTTTGTCTGACAGAGCAGGCCACTCTCAGCCTCCCTAACTACACTCAGTGATACAGTTTTACTATTTAAAAACAAAGTTCTGCTACCTCTTCTACTCAAGAGAATAAATGCTAATTATAAAATAATAAAGACCTTTGGCAAAATGTGGATTTATTTCTTGATCTGTTTGTTCGTTTTACATTGATGCTCAATTCAGGGACTATTGCTCAGATCTGGTATTTTTTTTTTTTTTTTTACAAAAATAGCGTCTGTGACTCAAAGGGTTGCATGAACAACGCGGCCTTTGTGAAACAAACATCTGTAAATCAAAGGAAGAAAAAAAAACAGCACGTTTGTGTGAAGATTAATTGCTGTAGAAGTTGTCTGTCAGGTGGTCAGCTGCTGAGGATCAAAAAGTGCATAAATTAGTAAATGTTGCTGTTTTTCCGCATCTATCGCTGGTGCCGCTCCACAGAAGGGCGAGTGGGCGGACGAGGAGAGCAAAGCACTGCTTGGGGTTGTGACGTTATGATCTGAGGTTTTAAATTGGTGTGAAAAAATAACCCACGAGCTTCGATCTTCCGCTGGGGGCGACGCATGTGGCTCTAATTAAAAATGGCAATATAATATAGTTTCTGCAGAGAAATGTGTCACATAAAAAATGAAATAAAATAACCAAACCAATGGTGCTGGGACGCAGTCTACAAAACTGACGGTCTTTTATTTTTAGGAATAGTCAATCAGCGCTGCATGGGATCAATGCTGCAAACATGACAAACTGTTTTCGGTGTTTCAGGCCGAGCAGTTGTCTGATTAATGAGATTTTAGGCAACGAATTCTGACGTTTGTGGATATGTTTTATGCATGTTAAACATTCGTTAAGCACTGATGTCACCATGTATACACGTATGCACTTACATGTTTTAGGCCTTTCAAGATGAAATCCAAAACGTTAATGTTTAATGTGAACAAACGTTAGAGTGTTAATTGGAATTACTGCCCTATACCTAAATGCTTTTATTGAGGACAGGAGCTAATAGCTAATAGGCCTGAAATTGCCTTGAGTTGGCATAAGATCGATGCTGTGAATCCACTTCGAATAGCATTTAAACGGCCTAATTGCAATTTAGTTGCGCTTTCTGCTCAGCTAGTCATAGTAGTAGTAGGCGGTTCAGACCCATATCTCGACTTCCTGCAAGGTCACATGGGTGGCTGTCTCTAAGCAGCGGTGCATCAAGAATTAAAATGCCGGGTATATTATGCCATAAGAGTTGACCGTACGTCACCCCCACGGTCCAGTCCATACACGTCCCTCGAAGCTGCTCTATTTTCGAGATGCATTATCGATTCCAAACGGAAACATAGGCGGAAAGCAGCCTGTACCAGCGCTCACCGTTGCAATCCCGCCTGGAACCGCCGAGGCACTGAGTACGTGGCCGGCCAACAGCTCTCAGCTGTTGGCAGCTACTACGCCGTTGTTGTGACTTTTTCCCCTGACATTTCTCTCATGGGCACTTTAGACACAGCGGTTTCCCGTTGCCGGAAGCCTTTTTCGTACTCCGTGTGACTACCGACAGCCTCGGACAACAAAGGCTTACACGCCCTTTGTGCACTTTTGACGCCTGCTATCGTTTCGGCGTACTGGTGAATGGTTGAAGAGGTTCTCTGTGACGGCTAAAGCACAACGGTCTAACATGGCTGCGTCTTGTCCTGATTAACTGTGCGTTGAGATTGTGGGAGGCTTCAGTTCTTAGAGCTTTTTCTTAGAGCGCTGCTTTTTGGTTGTTTAGTATTCAGCCCTGAGTCACTGTCGTTATGAGCTTGTGGGTTCTTTATATTAAAGACTGTATAGTCGTATATCCGTACATATGAAAAAGGAAATTGAAACGTTATTTAAAAACCATTTGGCCTATATTACATTAAAAACAATACGACTTATTGCTTTACCTCTTTGTTGTATTCTTGTTGTTTTTTTTCCAGAATAAACAATTATTTAAAATTTGACTCTTGCAAAATCTAAAAAAAGTTAGGATACTAAAGCTTTCACCTCTTTGTAATGTAACAGCTAAAAGAGACTGTTTTGCATTGTCTTGTTTGAAAGACGCATGGACATTACTGGAAAAGGCAGCATATGTTAGTCCAAAATCTCTGTGTTCTTTTCAGCAGCAATGGAGCAATCACAGTAGTGTAAGTTACCATTGCCATGACAACCCCGTGCCATGACAAACCCTGGCAAGTCAAAAAAACTTAACATTGATTCATCTGACCACAGTACACACTTCCACTGTGTGCTGCATCATCCATGACACTTTCGAACCAGTGAAGTGAGAGCTGCTTCTGGACACAGTTAACATGAGGCTTTCTTTTGGCCAGTTAAAGTTCTCACTGGTTTTTGTAACTATGTGTTGTTGTGTTTGACAAAGTAATCCTGAGTCTATGTGGATTACACATTGATGACTGTGATGCAGTGGTGTCTGAGGGATCAGAGATCAAAGTTATTCAGTTTACACTTGTAACCTTGGCTTTTACGCACTGAAGTTTGTCCAGATTCATTGAATCATTTAATTACATTATGTAGCAAAGTTGGTGAAATATCCAAATCCTGCCCTTTGTATCTTTGGGGAACATTGTTTTTAAATATGTCAATAATTTTCTCATATTACTATAATTCATTATTAGCTCTATACCAGTTTTTTTTTGGGGGGGGAAGTATCCTCTGAAAGTCAAAGTACATTTAGAAATGAATGCTTTCTTTTTCCTATTTTCCATACCTTCCCAACTTTTTGTTTATGGTTATAAGTAAAATATCCATTTTTTAAGTAAAATATCCTGTTTTTGTCAGCTCATAATGTTAGAAGAATTTGTGGGTTCCTTAATGTTCCTTAAAGTTTCCAAAATGCACTTAGCCAAGAGCATGAAGACACATTGCAGCATGTAGTGATGAAATGTGACCTGGGGTCTTAAGGATATATCTGACATGCTTTGGTTAAAATACCACAACAATACCACAAACTTCGAGCACCACAGCACCCTTCTCTCCCTGTCTGAACAGCTGCGTTCAGGACGGGCGGTTAGAGTGGCTGTTCCTTTAAATCATAATGAGCCACGGCTTGCTCCACCTCTCGCTTCTGTGCACTGTATGGCTTTGCGCTATCGTCGTGGCGACTGTTGAGCATGAGCGGTAGGACCTTTACATGGCTGGTACAATCGGATGTTGCCCGTAATCCATTCCGTATTTAACGAGGTACTCACACATCCATAACCATGATCTAGAGCTTCACAAGCTTGTGATGCTAATTAGTATAGTGATGCTAATTAGTATAGTGTAGAGGGTAGCCATGCTACTTCTTCTGCCTGGGCAGATGCACAAGACTATACCAGTACCTGTCCCTTGGGAAGTCTGTTAAGATTACATTTGCCTACCCCTGTTATAAAACCGAACGTGGCAGTATTTCTGAATAAGAGTGTCTGACAAACATCTAAATGTACTAAGGATGGATGCATGTGAATGACTTTAAGAGGTGTTATTTGCTAATCTTTTCAGTCCTCGAGCCCTTGCACATACAGTTCAACAAAGAGCACAGGAGGTGAGATGAGGTTTTCATTGTAGCTATTCAACATTCAGTTTTGAGGTCATGTCTCAGTCTAGCAGCAACACACTAACATGCATACCTTCAGACAGCGAAGCAGGCCTGTTTGCTACATAGCAGATTGATATAACGTACGTTTTCTCCTTGCACAACATGTTACTGTTGCTAAAGCCAGAGTACCCAAGTGGAATGCAGCTGTAACTTTCACTGCAGACCAGCTACATGTGAGAGAGGGGGTTGGGCGGGGGTGGAGTAGGGTGGAGCAGGGGGTGGGGCAGGGTGAAATGGCCTCACAGCAAGTCATCAACTTTTGAATCTATAAAATCAGCAGGGAAAGACATCAGTAGACTTCTACACCCATTCACTCGTTTTACCCTCAAGTTATTAATTTGTTGTTAAGACATTAATTCACAGACTTATAACTTTATTGCGCTCACTTTATTGTGGATACTACAGCAACTAACACCAATAACCTTCAAGAAAATCTAATTTATCACCTCAGATGGAAGAATTGGTTTGTGCTAAATGACCAAAGAAACACATAGCATAGCTTTTTTAAAAATACTTACATTTCTCTTGTCTGCAGTTTTGCCACAAACAGTCAGTATTGATCCCTCTTTTAGTAAACATTACCAGCCCTGTGTTGTACTTTCCCAGGTTGGAGAAGCAGTTAAACACAAAGCGGTTAGCACAGGCATTCAGGTTTTCTATCACTGTAGCTGAGACTACTGTTTAAAAATAAACTTTACCCACTCAGCTTTTCTGTTGTTATGCTGAGAGGTTACGTAACGATTGTATGTGTATGTTGGTACAGGCAAGCACACAATAGTCGCCATTGTTTAGCTCTTCAACTTCAACATATAAGTCTGTCCAGCACTAGACACTCTAAATACCCAGATGTATGTGCATAAGTACTGGAAAAGAGTTTTTTTTTTCCATATCTCTCCTTTAAACTTCAAATACCTTGTCGTAATACAGCCAATGGTACAACTGAGATACTAACCTGATTATCAGTGACATGGATCTGCCAAGCTTTTGGCAGGTACAGCACTGAGGTAGAGCTCGATTATTTTAAGGCCATCTCATCCCTTGGCTCAGACTATAAAATGTAAATGAGTGAAACCAACGATTTTGGAACCAGCTCGATGTTCGTTGAATTTTAATTAATTTGTAATGGCTCTCTGCAAATGAGCAATCAAGATAGGCAAATTAGGGTCAGCTCTGCTTCGATATTTGGTTCCGTGCCTCTCTTGGGGAGAATTCACCAAGACCCCATGGGCTGTCCCTAGTGGCTGTAAAAAAACACATTGGTACATGAAAGACTGTTTGTGTCTCTAAGTATGTGTGTGTATTTCTGTGAATGTTCCCCACACTTGTATGGAGTGGCCAGAGGCATGGGGTCCTTGGACCGGTCCTTGGTAACCGTGTCCTCATTGCCTTTTAAAGACACACTGATTTTTCGAGTCATTAGCTATGAAGGATAGATGCCATTCCGGGAGTGACCCAGGCAGATAACAGCTTAAACTGGTGCTTGTGCTCAAGGTGGCCCATTTTGAGTTCACACACCCTGCTCAACTAGGCGAAGAAGGCAATTACCCTCAGCAGATTGCATTCCTCAGGTGTGTTGGTGTTTAGTCACTGGTGTCTCAGCACATGTCGCTCAAAGAATCTTCTCTGGTTTTTATGTGTGTTACTGTGTCTTTGTTACCCTTTTTCTTTTAAATTTGTTCCTTTGAAAAGCGTTTCCTTTTCTTGCCTCTTTGGACCAAAGATTGAGACAGATCTTCTGCCATGTACATCTTCTGTTATCTTCTGCCATGTACATGTCATTTGTAGTTGAATCAGTGGACTGTGATTGAGCTCCACGTGAAAACATTGCTTGCAGATCCGATATATGATAAAAAAAAAAAAGAATGTAGACTATTTTAGGGTTTTTTTAACAGTTTTTTTTTAACCAAGGAAACCACCTATCTGTATCGATTGTATTTGGCCCATAGTTTATACTGAGTTTTGTTAGTGTTTATAAAATATGATCTTAATACATGTTCACTGTAAGCACAGCAGTGTAAAGATAATTTAGTGCTTTTGCAGTTATGTCATAATGGGCCTAAAATGAACCAGACGGATTTTGTTGTCTAGTACTAAGTGATATAAACTGGGTTTTTTTATTTTTTACCTTTAGCAATAATAAAAAAAGAAGCTCTATTGTCTGTCTTGTTTTGTTGGTCTATCAATCAACTTGCTCACCTCTCTCTCTTATTCAGCAAAATCTGACACCTTTTCAGTATTACTGGTTACAGCTGCAAAACTGCTGTGATCGCTTCTATCTCTGCACTTTACAGACGTTAGATAGACAGGACTCACCTAAAAAAGTGACGTTATATTTTCAGTCCCATATAAACTATCCTACATGATGTTAAAACCATGCATCAGCTCTGGTTCTGATGGACCACACTGCATAGTTTTGGGTTCTGTCCTGTTGAAACCATCCTGTTATAGTAAAATATCCATGCTGAGCCCTTCATCAGTGAAATGAGATGAGCTGGAGAGCAAGAAAAACAATGACGTGTAGTGATTTATGAAATAAGCCTGGAGAATGGCATTCAGCAGACAAAGCTACATATTTTATTCATAATATTATATATAACCTGATAAACAAAACCCCAAGCTGAGTTTTATCTGGGACAGGTCTGGCTTCTGATGGTCTAGCTCTGTGCTCTCCCATCTATGCTTGCAGTCAGGAAGCAGCTATAGGAAATCTCATTAGTGAAGTTCTGAGAAGAAGCTTACCACAGAGCTGTCAGATGGATGCCCACCTTCTTTCAGTGTGTTGTTTCTTTTCCCCTGATCTCTACGTTACAGGCGTCATGGAAATATGAGCCGCTTTCTGCGTTCGAAGCGGCAGCGTCTCTGGCAACCGGCTATTTCTGTCCTATCAGATTCCTCTGACTTCCTGGATCACATTGCAAAGCCTGATGGGAAGATTCACTCTCTTGTTGCTGGTATACAGCACTGTATTTTGAGAACTGACGGTGGTTATTAGCTTTGATGAAAAAAAAACAACAACAAAAAAAAACGCACCTTCTCAAGCAAGCGCATGCACAGTAATACCCAGCGCACCCTTATGCGTTCAGCGCACCACGTATGGAGTGAGGCTCGGTAGGGTTGCATGCTGCTGAAAGCGCCTTAGTGCTTACAAGCTCGCATACTTGCTTGGGTTTTTGTTTTGCCTGTCGAGCAGTTGCAGGCTTTATCGTATAGTGTTTTTGTCCCCAGGGATCGGCCAACTGCCACGCACACAACATGACAAACGAAGCCCCCCGTGTGATGGCTGCGGTCATTCTTTTTCTGTGCAATTACGTCATATTGTTTGCCGAAGCCGTCTGAACGTCGGCTACACAAGAAATATTCTGAGGCCTCAGGGTGGTACTGCCTGTCGGCCGTTCAGTCGAATCTTCAGTCTTTTGAAGACTGGATCTTCGAATCTTCAGGGGACAAAACGCGATTTATAACCATTACTAATGCTTAGAACATCCACAGGAGAAAAAAAATGGTTTCAAAAGCTCTCTTTTCCAAACAGATCCTCTTGCAACTTACAGGACTATGCTTCGATCCAAATATGCCGCACATAAAACCTTTCCTTCAAGGGCTTTTTCATTGATGTGTGTGGTTTTAAATAGCACTCTTACAGCTAAACTCTCAGAGCGCATCATTAGAGAGCTTGTGCTTTGTGTGGGTAGCTGATGTGATGTTATTAGGAGAATAGGCAGTAAACATCGCCACACAGAACCAAAAAACACTTTCCAACAAGGAAAGGACCCATCATGAGCAGCTCATAACATGACAAATGAGAAGTAAATGAGATGTTCAAAGATACCTATAAAAATATTTTATAGAAGAAAAAAAAAAATTATATATATATATATATATATATATATACTCATATGATACTATTTTGTATGTATAGAGTCGTTGGTTTTTGACCTTGTGGTAGCTGAGGGTTTCACACATCCACAATGCACTTGGAGGATAGCCACCCCATCATTTATGTCTGCAGGATACGTATTCTGCTCTACGTCATTAAACTCAGAGTCCTGCTGTGGTCTGCGTCAGTGTTAGGGCAGTTCCCCCTCAGGATTTTAGTAGGAGAAATTCCACCTTTGCTCTTGGCATTTTCAGGTGCATGTACAACTTCCTGTTTTATGATAGTGCTACTAATTTTAATCATACAGTAGATGGTAGTAGGAGAGACTACTATTTCTTTATTTTGTGATACTTCATTCTTTAAACAGCTCACCAGGACTGTGGTAATGAATGTTTTTTTATTGACTGGTGGACGATTCTGTGAAGGGCTCTGTGAGTGACTGATTGGGTATTTTGTCCATAAATCAGTTATTTTATTCTTATTTTTTAGGTTTGCATTTTTGGCCACTGGTGACAGGAAGGAGTTCAGTTCTTATTGTTGAATTGATTCTTTCAAATGGTTCAGTGAATTGGTTGTCCAATTTAACAGTTTCTGCTTCTCAAAGGAAAAGGGTTGAGGGTGTGTCAGTCCATGTAAAACAGTGCTTCTGTGGTTCTCTTGTGGAATAGGCTATATTTTACTTTCAGTAGAGTAGATTGAAGAGGTAATGGCCTCAATGCAGCCATGCCAATCATTTTATTTTCCACCATAGTGGAGTTATGTAGTTTGCATTGAATCTTCAAATATGACAGTCCAGAGAAGATGACATCTACACCTGTGTTTTGCTTGATATACATATACAACATCATAAACTGTTCAGGTGGATAGTTAATGGTGAATTCACTGACATTGTAAGAAGGGAATCACAGTGTCTGAGAACCTAGGCTAGACATTATAACATGTCTGCTACATACATGCTGTGTAGAATTAAAGCTTAATCCTTTTGTTTGTTAACCATGACAACACAGTGAATGTACAATAATATTCAATGTGGCCTTATCAACATATCTTAAAAAAGAATTTGTCAAATGCTAAGATTTTCCTCAAAACATTTCAGAAACACATTTGATTGTTTTCTTGTTGTTGTGAAACCTATTCTTTACTATGTTCTTCAAGGGGCATCGCAGAGCTGTGAAATTCATGGGGGGCAGTTGTGCATGTGCAGTGCCCTTAGCGTTCAAGGATGGACAGGCTTGGCTGTGGGACAATTGACCACAGTGGTCTCCAATCACTTGGGTCCATCCAACCTCAGTCTGTTGGCCTTGGCACATTTGGTGCCACCTCGAGGGCTTTCCCCCCAACAGCGCCGCTCCTTGGTGTACTGCTCTTTGGAAATGTTGCACCAGCGCATTCTTAGTTTTACTGCATTCTGCCTCTTTTCTTTGTAAACGTCAATGTGAGTTAAATCGCTGATCTCAGGATGATCACTTCTGGTGCCACTGCAGAGGAGAACTTTGAAAGGGAAATTTCCACAATGGAAATGAACTTTTTGAAGCTTTTTAATATACACACGAATTTGAAGCTGCACCCATGCATTAAAATTAAGAGCATTCTGAGGTCCAAAAATGTGTGCAGTTAACACCCAAGCACTGCTGAGCTGATGACATAGTCAGTCCTTTGGCACAACTACAGTTCAATGCTTCATCCTGGACAGCATACCTGTCCACTCTGATCAGTGCAGATTGATTCCAGACATCACTTTTGGCATTATTCATGTTTTCAAAACACAATTGGTCACTTTTTTGATGAATAAATTGCTGAACATTCACCTTACAGTAGGTTTTCTGTCTAGTAGCAAATGGCAGGAAATTCAGTAAAATAATCAGAATTATATTTTAGCAGTACTTCATCCATCTTATAAAGAAAAAAATCAGATAGGACTTCTCAGTACAAAAACTGTGAAAGTTTTCTATAGTTAAACTCTATAGAATTGCACTTTGATACCATTAATAGATTTTGTTTTACTATTCCAGTGGGAATACCATGAGGTTTGTCCCCATACCTGTTGTTAGCATGGGAAAAAGGTCACTATACTCTATGGGATCAGCTATTTATGTTATCATTTCCAGCCTTATCTAACAGTTGAATTTAGCTGAGCACGTGAATTATTTTGGGTGGAACACGTTCATGACCGATGATGTCCAGTTTAGTCAGAAGCCATGCAAAGACTGTCTGGATAGGCCCTTTGGTCAGCCTGACTCAGTCCAGTCTAGTCACTTTCTCTAGCAGTGAAAAACTATAACAGCCACACACACTGATTGTACACAATACAAACCAGTAAGGGAAGCTCAGTTTTCCTTTACTGTTAAAAATAAATAAAAGTAGTATTTTATTATATTTTTATGTGCTATGGATTATTAGAATGTGATTAGAATTAATCTATAACACAGATGTAAATGTTTCAGACTACGATGTTAAGCTTTATTCAGTTGGACTTTTGAATAAGTTCAATTGATTTACTGAAAAGAGCAAATCACAAACTGGACATCACTACATTCTTTGTCATAGCCTCTCCACCGCTTAGACATCCATGTGTCCTGGTGGTGACATCTGAAATGCGAATGTGGACAAACCAGGACCTGCATAAATTTCTCAACCGAAACTGTTACGTAGACTGAAGGCTGAAGATTTCTGTGATTTCAAACTGCCATTCAGTGTAATAGTTATCATTTAACAGCTGACAAGGAAGGAAATGGATGCAAAATAGGCCATTCTTGTCTTTTTTTCACTTCGGCAATATGAGATCACTAAAAAAGGCAAGAAAAGTCATCCCTAATTTATCTTCCTATGCTTTGTATCTCTCATCTTTATGTGTTTTAGCAGATTTCAGAAGGCACACTGTTCAGCTTGTGTTTGGAAGCAAGTGTAGAATTGTGATTGGTCTGAATAAAAGGACAGATGTGTATCTGAAACATCTCTCCCTCGTGCAGGATAGACGGAAGAGGCCAGATAAAGCCTGGGTTCAGTGGAGAACCATGTAAAAAAAAAAAAAAAAAAAAACCCTGGACCCCTGCATAATCAGTGTAAACACCAGGTGTGTTTACCTGTGTGGAGAAATTCTGTGCCATTCAGCTGAAATGGTGAATGTGCTAAAGTATCTGAAAGGTCATCTTCAATAGTCGATTGATGCTCACCAATACATTATTGTAAACAAGGCAATTTACAAGTCTTTACAATGAAATGAATGTAGATTATTTACCACAGAGGCAAATGGCATTTGTGTGATATGCTCCTCTCTCTCTCTCTCTCTCTCTCTCTCTCTGTTAACAGTGGTTAATGTTGCCTGTATCAGAAACTGAGCTGCTCTTTTGGAGCCCTGCAGCTAGACAGAAGAGTAAGGACGTGTGTTAAGTGTTTCGTGACACAGGGAAGGAGAGCACACATGAATTTAAATAAAGCTGAGAAACTAAAGCAGTTTCTGGGCAAAGATACACACACCCACACTATTAATATGCAACACACACACATGCAGACACTCCTAATACACTCCCCTCCATCCATGTCGTTTATAGTCTGTGCTTAAATACTTAAGTCCAAGTGAATCTGTAATTTGCTAAGATGCGTGTAGCTGCAAGGGTACCTAGAAGCTTTTTAAAGAGCCTGTGACCAACCCATCCATATAAGAGAGAGAGAGAGAGAGAGAGAGAGAGGGAGAGAGAGAGAGAGAGAGAGAGAGAGTAAAAGAAAGTGAGACCAGAAGAGAGAACTAAAAAAAACAGGAGACCATAAAGAGTCTATTAACAAAGTGGTACCAAAGAAATCTGAGGGAGATAGAAAGAGGAGAGAGATAGGAGAGGCCAGTAGCAGGAAAGAGCATGGAAACCAAGGGCAATATTAAAGCTTATCAGATCCGCTTTATTGCTATTTGACCTCTTTGTTTCCATTTATTTTCTTTGCTGCGATGTGATATAAATCACAGAGTGAAATATTTGATTTGTTGACCCATTGCTATTTTGTGCTTTTAGAGACAAGTGCTAGTGCTTAGGCTAGACTTTGAGACTGTACTCTGCCTTCAAGGCTGTGACTTGCCTTTGAGGCTCATAGGCTCCTCTTTGAGGTTGTGATCTGTCTTCAAGGCTCTGCCCTGCCTTTGATGCTGAGGTCTGCCTTTGAGGCTGCATTTTGCCTTTGAGGCCAAGGCCTACCTTTGAGGCTGATATCAGCTCTTGAAACTGAGACCTGTTTCTTTCTCTCTTTTTTGAACCGTTTCCACTGAGAACCAAATCCATGCTCTTACAGACCAGGCAGGACAGAAGACAGGAAGGCTGAGACAAAAGCTGGAAGATACTGCAAAGAATGACAATAACATTATCATGGCACAGGTGCTAGGAGGAGGTTGCCAGGGACCAGCGAATCAGCCAGGACCAATCAGGAACGGCGAATCAGCCAGGACCAATCAGGAATAGCGAGAGGCTGGGGAGGCATGTACTACTGCAGACCCTCTGTAACATGGCTTTTTTATGTGTTTTGCCTTGATGACAATGATGTTTTGGAAGTATAAAAACAACAATACATGAACAATGGAAAATTAGCAAGTCATAATTCCAGTAACGGTAGCTAATATCTTCAAGACACCATATTCATAAACTATGGATTTAAAGCCCCGCCCACACTAAGCAATGGTATTCACTCCGCCTCCAGAAATATGACCGTTGAAAGCACCACTAAACATGGTAATTCAAAGTCTTGCCTGTGCTTAACATAAAAAAAAATGCCTCAATTAACTATGCATTCAGCACATTAATACCAAGTAAGAATTTCACTCGTATTTCAGTTGTTTTAGCTTAAATCCTGTGTGACTGGACATCACAGAGGGACATAGCTAAGTGATTTCACATTATCAAGCTGTGCTTAGCTATATACTGCAATGCTTGTCTTGTATTAAAAGGAGACGGATTCCACAGGCCAAAAACTCTGTGGCACATATGAACCTGTGACTAAATCACTATTGACAAACAAACAGGAAAATGAGAAAAAAAAAAAATTCACCTCAGTGTGCGAAAGTTTACTTTACATCTCCAACCACCAGTGATTTCTCAGTTTGTCTTTGTACTTGAAAAACTGATTTTTTTTTTTTAAAGTTACTTTTAATGGACTCAGCAGTTCCCTTCATCCCTCTGTGTCACTCTTCCCTCTATCTTTTCCTCTATATCACCTCCAGCCTCTCTTTCTTCCACTCTCTGTCTCTCTTTCTCTCTCTTTCTCTCTCTCTCTCTCCCCACCAAGGGCTGTCATTAATGTTGAATGAGATCAAGAAGTCCTTTAGGAATGGAGAAGATAGCAAATACCTGCTGTTTGAGCTCTGCTCTCTCTCTCTCTCTCTCTCTCTCTCTCTCTCTCTCTCTCTCCCTCTGTGTTGTTCACTTTATCCTTCTTTCATCTCCTTTGCATTGTGCTTTTTGCTTCAGTCACTGGTTTAATGTTAAATATTTTCTGACCACAGAGCGTTCCTTTACATACCAACATAATACGTTTGTGAGACAACTGACTGACTGTTGACTGAAAAACCAGGATAGCTGACAGTGTGAAACGCAGTGAACTGTGGTACTTTTTTCCCTAATGTGTTTTGAAATTGTACTAAATAAAAAAAAAAACCTTGATTCAGCCATTCACTACGTGAGCCGTGTCCACTCTTCCTCCTTTTATTTCTTTCTTACTTTCTTTCTTCCTCTCTGTCTTTTTTTTTTTTATGGGTCAACAACACTACTTTATTGATCCATGCAGTGGTAAGCTGAAGCCACCATTACGTGTATGCTTGGTTCCCATGGCAACGGCGAACCGGCCGCCGAGCTCTGGGCCGGGCCGTGTTTACCGGCTGCGCGGCAGGAAGCCTGTGGAAGATTTTTCCCATGAGGCCCTGCCAAAAAGTAGGCCAGCGTTTCCCACGTACTCCGGCGTTGAATGTTCGGCACTGCATTCTGGCGCGTCTCTCGCTTGCTGACAGACACGGCTGCCATGAGTCTGTACCAGAGCTCGAGAACGAGGTGAAGAGGATGAGTGGAAGAGAGGATGAGAAAAAGGAGAGAGATGAGATGGAGGATGGGAGAAAGAGAGAAGGGGAACCATGAACGGATCATGTCGACAACAATGCTTTTTGGCACACACATACACACACACACACACACACACACACACACACACACAAATCCGAACCCTGAGGAAGGCGGAAACAATGGCTGGCGAGGGCTTAGGGCGGGATTTGTGCCACAGGCTCACTGCCTGCTGCAAGATATCAAAACCCTCAGCCTCAGCAGAATACCTCTTTCTGCATCACAAAAGCGCATTAGTGGGCCTATGGGTGTGTGTACGTGTTTACATGTGTGTGTATACATGTGTGTGTGTGTGTGTGTGTACATGTGTGTGTGAGTGTGTACGTGTGTGTGTTTTGGCAGTGCATATATTCAGGAGAATGTCTGCATGGTATCATTCAATTTGTTCCATGATCTAAAATACATTTTTATAATAATTTTGACACTTTTGGTTACTGAGGCTTAAGGTTTGAAATTTTTGATGTAGGCATTATTTTGTTACAGTAGAAATCGGTGCACCCACCTCACAAAGATGCCAATACAAATGTTTGTGCATCTGTCTATATGTGTATGTGTTATGTAACTACACAGTGTCTGTGTATGTAGATATATTATGTAATATGTTATATAACGTACAATAAGCATTGAATGTGAAACATAGTGATCTCGTAATGTTTCTGAGGTAACGTATCCCTGGTGAACATTGTTGGCTTATATGGGCCTCTGATGACCTCTGTGGGTTTCTGCATTAGGTCCATCTTACCATGTGACAACAGAGAACGCTTCCCATATGTACTAAATTGTGCCAAACGTCTGTGGCCAAACTGTAGGAAAGGGTGGCTTCCTCCTGACATTTAATAAATGAACAATTCATTTATTACAATTCGCCAACTGTGTTGTGCCTGTCTTTTGTGTTGTGGTTACCTTGTATCTGGTGTTATGACTGTTGTCACTTGTGAATTCAATATGCTGTGGATCACTGTTTACTGTAAGAAGTTCTAATAAGATGAATAACCTCTGCTTCTTGTAATATACTGAGTTTGCTTTATTCAGTGCTGGTTCTCTCAACAATAAAGCAGCACTTATCTCTGAGATTACAGTCAATCATAATCTTGAGTTTATGCTTTTGACTGAAACATGTCACCAACCTGATTACACTATGTGAAACTACTACACCAGGATATGAGTATGTTGATAGAGCACATACATTTGAGCATAGTGGTTAGCTGGCCATAAGGTAAAAACTATGCCAATTCTCCAAGTGACATCTTTTGACTATCTTGCTCTAAAATTTCTGGGTTGAAACCTCAGTTCATTTCTTCTGGTTTATTATCCTCTTAAATCTTAATCTGCTTTTATAGTTGGACTACATGCTTTGCTCTGTCCTGTGTACCCTTCAATATGATGTTTTATTGCTTTTAGGAATCGTATAACTGTCAGACCTCTTGAGATAATGATTACAATTCTGCATGATCAGTTTCTCATCCCTCAGGACATGATGGACCCGGTCGCTCATTCTGATGACATCACCTCGGATACCCTAAACCGGTATCCCATGATCCCATGCCTTCAGACGTTCTGTCTTCATTGCTCCTTGGTTTGTCTCTGAACTCTTGTATACGAAAGCTTCAGAGCACCAGCTAGAATATCTCAATAGGAAAACTGGTTTGATGGAACATGTATTTTCTTATAAAGACATGTCCTTTGTTATAAAATAAGGTCAAGACTGATTTTAAAAGACCAAGACTGATTTTATACCACTGCCCTCGGAAATTGCCAGGGAAACGCTTGGGTTCTTTTCTATACTGTTAATAAGCTGTTTCAGCCTTTCTAATGGCTGCCCTTTTAGCCTTTTAACATCAGAGCTGCTGTAGGAATAATTCCTGAAGCATGATAAGATTGATAATATCTATTTTAATCTTTGCTTTTTATTATCTACATGGCAATACCATTCAAGATCATGGGCTATAGATCCACTGCTATGCAGATGATATGCAAATTTATATACATGCCAAACTCACTGACAGACTCCCACCTGATGCTCTGATTAAGTGTTTGCCTGACATAAAGAGACAGATGGCTAAGAATGTTCTAAAATGAAATATAAAAAAAAAAAAATCTGAAGCTATGCTAATTGCATCTTCAGCGACCTTGAAGAAAATTGGACTCTGCCCTGGCTATCTAAGATTTTATTATGTCCTCTGTCACCCAAGTTAGGAATCTCACCCAGGTTAGGAATCTCACCCAGGTCAGGAATCTCACCCAGGTTAGGAATCTCGGTGTCATTTTTGACTTCACATTGTCATTTGAGGGTCATATTAAAACATCAATAAAACTTGGATAACCAAGATATTTTCAGCTCAGGAACGCTGAATAGATTACATTCTTCTCTCCCCTTCTGTAGCAGAGACATTTATTCATGCCTTTATTACATCTTGACTACTGCATTGCTGTTCTTTTTGGGTTTCTTGCCTGTGGGCTCAAGATGTTGGTTTTCACTCATTCCAGACCTTGGGAACAGTTTACTTCTAATCTTAAAAAAAAATAAATAAACAAATGAAAGAGTCTTCCAGATGGCCTTTCCTTAGGCCCTGGCGAAATATGACTCCATGAAATGTACCCGTTTAATTATCTCTGTTTACACTCGTTTCTTACACTCATTCCTTTCTTTGGATTCCATCTTGTCCTGGGTTTTTAAAAATATATAATTTCTTAACTTTTTTTATGTTTCTTATTTGTATCTCATGGATTCTATTATTTTAATTGTTGTGTTCATGTTCAGTACATTTAGGTATTAGTATTGTTGTTATTATTGTTATCATCATCATCATCATCATCATTACATTAATATATTATTGTTATTATTGTGATGGCAGAAAGGAGGGAGTGGAAGGAGGTGAGAGTAGGAGTAGCTTTATTCTCCATCTCGAAACACAAGTATAGCAGACGATTGCTGAATGCTTGTTAATAGAGCTTAATAAGAGAATCCAAGCTCTGGATGGACAGGAGAGTCTCTGGTCAGGACCCGAGCAGAACCTGTGAGCTTATGCAGAGCTGTAAACAAAAAGTGAGCTAACAAAGGCCAGGTGTAATCAATAAGGGGAGTGGGGATGAATGAGGCGTGTGTGTGTGTGTGTGTGTGTGTGTGTGTGTGTGTTAGGAGTAGGCATGGCCCTGGTGCTGGGTGTACGGTGTGCCATGACAATAATAATAATAATAATAATAATAATAATTGTTATTATTATTATTATTATTATTATTATTATTATTATTATTATTATTATTATTAAATAGTACAGGATGTGCCAAAATAACTATTCAAAAACATGACTCTGTCCATGTGAAATGGTGGGGATTTTAGGGTAAGTCTGAGTCACAAATACACTGCCTTGATTTATATGGGACATCATATCCCCCGTTCACCATACAAAAGCATGCACTCATACACACACACACACACACATAGAGCGAATGCTTTGGATGTGTCAAGTGAATTTATGAATAATTGTTGATTGCCATGAGCATATTTATATGTTCTTCTGTGCTGAGATGCACATCACTCAGCCCCTAAAGATAATTACAATTTATGATTAAAACACCACTGGTCGTGAAGGAGATAAATATGTTTTATATTATTCAAAATGGTTGATCATTTAAACATTATTGATGTTTAAACATTCCAGCAAAATTTGTTTACATCTTTCGGAAATCCTTTCAAATGTATCCTACATGTTTAATAATAATGAACTGATTCAGTTTTTAATATTAATTTAATCTGAGTTAATAGTCTTTCTCATTAATTAAGTTCCTGCTGAGTGTGACAGACTATTACTTGGATCGAGAGTGTAGATTTCCTGAAGGGTATTGGCTTGGCCAGGCCAAATCTGGCACATGACACTCTCCAGTCTGCCCTCTCAGTGTGTGGGTGTGTGTGTGTGAATAAGACTACGCATGTCATGACCCTCTGTGACTTGGATTCCATAAACACAGAAATACTCAGGCTGTGTCCCACGCGTCTGGCCTGTGCTTTGGAGTGGATCTGTCTCTCTGACTGCATCACTTTTTAGCAGCATGGTATGTGCTTCCACAAGAGCCTCCGCAGGCATCTGGGGGCATATCTCTGAGGGTTACAGGGGCAGTAGCGGATGATCTGTTACGGTGACCCGACCTGATACACTCTAAACATCTGTGAGAGGTTATGGGCTGGCCCTAGATCCCCATTCCCACTGCACTTTCCATGTACTTCCTGTCCCCTTACACTTGATTACAGCTCATACATTGTTTGCTAATTAGCTGGTGATCTACATCATGTATTGGGGTCAGGAAAACATGTGCAGGGCAGTGGGTCTCCAGAACAGGAGCTGAGAACCTCTGTTCCAGTGAGCTGACTGGCGGTTCAGATGATGATAACCTGCGTGGGCGTCGAAAGGGAGCTTAAACCAACAGCCTATGGTTTCATGGTTGGTTGGGTAGCAGTAGTAGATGGTTGTGTTTAAGGAAGGCCACCAGAGAAGCTTGACGCTTGATGCCGTTGGATAATATCTGCATCTTCAAGTGCTCTGGTTTTGGGAAGAGCGCTTCATGGGATTCATAGAGAAGAGAAAAATGAACGCCGGTGATGTTTGTTACCAGGCCAACAAAAAAATAAGCTCTTTGTGGATGTGTACAGGCGTAATGACCATGGAATTGGGTGTAACATTGGAAGTCAACTTTCGATACGCAAATTAGCAGTGATGTAAGGACAAACACAAACAAACAGAACAAGAACACAAATGAACTTTAATAAAATCTACAAAAATCCCCATTAAATCCTGTCATGTGGTTCTCCCCCTTAAAAGCCTGTGTGAGCTGTGTTATGACAGCTCACCCGTTCAGCTGTCGGAAAGATAAAGTTGACATTTCCAGTCATCATCCTGACATTATTTCATCAAAAATATGGCTTTAGGGTTCTCATCCATCACATCAGTTTACAACCACACTGTGCATTGTCACACAGCATGGTGTGCCATCTTTATTTCTTGCTATCTCTCCTTACCATGTTCACGTTCTTTGCCAGGTAGTAAATATGTACTGTAAATGTGTGCGTGTGTCTGTGTGAGTGTATGTGTGTGTGTGTGTGTGTGTCTGTGTGTGTGTATGTGTATGTGTTAGTGAAGTATCCGGAAAGAATATCTTTCTCGCAGGACGATGGCTCATGCTGAGAGAATGTGGCTCAGTCATCAGCTCAAAAACACCTCCCCCTCAAAAACACCTCCACCAACCACGTTATTCTCTTTTCGCTTCAGAATCCTCTCCTCTCCTCTCCTCTCCTCTCCTCTCCTTCTAAATGCCTTCTCCCTTCACTCAGAATTCTCTTCTCGCTCTTACTGCGCTGTGCTAACATCTGAGCATTGTATTTGCTTTGTTTAACCCTCCATCTGTTGCTGTGAACCAGACTCACTCTGATGACCTATTATGTCCCTGAGTCATGACTCACTCCATTGCCCTGGGATACTGCACTTACAGTTAATCCCACCCCCTCTGGTTCTGGATTGGCCTCGTGCAGCCTGACCTCTTAGCCACTGGCACCAATCAAATGTCCAGAAGGGAAAGCTTGTCACCTTCAGTGTGGGTGGGCAAAACTTATTATGTACATCTGCAAGACGGCAGAAAAAACCTGGAGGGGGCGGGGGGTGGGGGTGGGGGGGTGTTGGCGGGATGGTGTCAGGTCATGACCCCTTAGCCCATGCATGCCTTAGGCTCAAATGCCAGCGTGTGAGATGAAGTGACAGGCTTAGCTGTACGTGTGGCAGACTAATTAAGGACATTTAACACAGACTCATTCTGTTGACCTGTTAATTCATCTCACTCTTCCCTCTCCAACCCCCTCCCCCATCTTTCTACACACACACACACACACACACACACAGACACACACATCATCTCATTGTCACAGAGTCAAGGTGAAACAGGACACTCTCCAGCTCTTTCCAAGGCTTCATTTCTCATTATACACAGTGAGAATGAGAGAGACTGTCACACACGTGTCAGAGAATAATATGAGTCATACTTGATGTCCTATTTATATGGAATCTCCCTCTGTTTCATACGTGTGAAGGAACTGAAAAATACGTGTTTTGCGATGAATGAGCTTTAATTTGAAGATTGTTGCCTCTGGTTATGCCACACAGGACATTTGGTGACAACATTTATTTAAATGCTATCTATTTTGGCCATGGCCTTCAGTTACTCCCTTTATTGACTGCATCTTTTATTTGTTATAGTGCCACTGTGGCTGTTAGCTAACATTTACTAGCTGCTACCTAGGTATCAAAATAGACCAAAAAAAAAACAGCTGGAACTTCCCACAGACTTTTAGAAAAATCTAACTTTTCTTCAACAACATGGCCTTGCTTCACAAATGTCAAACTATCAGTCAGAATTCTATGCCCTAGCTGGACATCTCAGTTAGAAAATGGGTGTGTATAATGGATTTCTGTCCTTGTTTTACATGAGGTCATTATTTAAATCTCAGAAAGTCACAGAGTTGCAGTGAAATTCTTAAACAGAAATTCCCCATCTCAGATAAAAGGGATAAAATAGAGTCTACTGCTACTGCAGTCTTTTAAGTCCCAAATCATGTCATGGATCAGTTAGCATGGTTATGGCTGGTATTAAAATGGCCTGTTTTCTGGGCAATGACTTTTACCATCCTGTCTCCAGCTGATGGACCTTAAACTACACGGAAATGCAACTATGATCAAGTGAGGCTTAGGTGCACCTTTTCTGTCTGATGTCTCATGAGCACCTTTACTGTCTGATCTATTATGACTACCTTTCCTGTCTGATGTCTCAAGAACATGTTTGCAATCTGATTTCTCATCACCACCTTTCCTGCCTGATCTTTCATGACCACCTCTCTTGTCTGATGCCATGGAGATCTGGCCACTGCTGTGTCTTCTCAGCAGTTCCGAAGGGTCACTTACCCTAATCACTAAGGCTAAGAGAACATTGGCCCTCTGTTCAAAGTGGATCTCCACTTCACCATCATGACGGTCTAGAACGTTGTAGAAGCTTCTGTAATGCTGTAGAATCCCATCTCAACCAACACACAGTCACGGAGAGCTGTTCCTTGGAGCTGTTCCGAAGGGTCACTTATCCAAGGCATTTTCCATTAGGATTGTAACATGAATGTAATCTCATATGTCATGCTGTGTAAAAATTAACAAGAGGTTTCCTGGATCATGGCAAAAAAGGATTTAAAAAGTCCAACATAACCATTAGTTTGGTGCCAACAGGGCAGACGTGACAAAAGCAGGTATCCTGTAGCAGTTGCCTGCAGGAGATGATGGTTCAGACGTCTAAAAAATGTGAGAGGTGGAACCCCTGTTACATCAGAAAAGAAGTATTGCACTCTGTGCATAGTATGTTTTAGATGTTGGCTCATATTGGATGAATGTACAATGCAATAAGCGGGGCAATGTTGAAGATAATGAAGTACGGAGGACCCCACAGTATAATAAGTACACATGGAATCAGTTTTATTGTTGTCATAATTAGCTGTGCGGGTGAAGCAGGCTTATTGATGGACTCAGTGGAAGTTATACAGACATCTCACCATGGAAACACACGGTGCATCGGTCAAAACTTAATCCCAGCAGCACATAGCCGAACGCCTGCTGCCAAAACAACAAGCTATATCTTTAATGCTCATATCTATCACTGTACAATAATGTGGGAAGAAACTTTATTTTGTTTTGGTTCTGTCGTGAAGGAAAATTCTTGGCATTTGAGTGATTTTGGCAGTGTGTTTGAACCAGATAACAGAACTGCAATTATGCCCAGACTCACTGGGGAAAAACACACAAGCAGACCCGGACATTTCCCTCACAAAATTATACTGCCTTCAGTTTTATTTACGAATAAACTGCGTGGGTGGTGGCTATGAACAAATATTCCTTCCTTTCTTTCTTCTTTTCGAACCGCAGCACTGAATTTATGAGCCGCAGTGAACAATGACACTAAAGACTATTGACCTGACGGAAGCGCGAGTGTGTGCTCCACCTTCACACATGTCCTCTGCATCCAGCTCTCCTGTGCAATTAGTGGCTGGTAAACAAACTACTCCACAGTAAACTTAGCCACTGTTCTAGCAAGCGTGGCACGCGGTGGACAGGTTCGGTAGGTGATCCCTGCTGACCGCCCGCTGGAGGTCCGTTGGGTCTGGCTGTCGTTCGGTGCCAGATTCATTAAGGTGAAGCAGGGATGGTGCAGGTTTTGTACTGGAGCCACAGCAGAGTTCAAATGTGCAGCAAATTCGTTCCAATAACTGCTTGAAATTCTGCTGTGCACATTTTATTTTGTTGGCTATGAGCCCCGATATGTTGAATTATGCATTTGAAGTAAAAATAAATAAACCTGCTTGCTTGTACATATTTTGCAGAAATGATGACCAGCTTATTTAAGCAGCTATATTTTCACTGTCTATTAAGTGACTAGATAATCAGCCTTAGTCATCTTTCTCCCCTCTCTCCCCCACTCTCTCTCTCCCCCACTCTCTCTCTCTCTCTCTTTCTCTCTCTCTCCCACTCTCTCTCTCTCCCCCACTCTCTCTCTCTCTCACTCTCTCTCTCTCTCTCTCTCCCCCACTCTC
>JAOYMR010000012.1:7770151-7787875 GCA_025802075.1 Tenebrosternarchus preto | reverse complement strand
ATATATGTTTATAAGCACTCTCTTTTAATTTTTTTTACTTTCCATCTCTTCTCTCTCCTTATTTCACCCTGTTTGCTAAAAAAAAAAAAAAAAGAAAAATATGTAGATGTCAACAGACACAAACCCTTAATGACACACACCCATGCACAAAAACATGATTTTTAAAGCCTAGGTTCCACAAAGAATAAATGTCATCTTCCTTACATAATGACATGTACAGACACACACACACATGCAGAGTTCCTTTCTGTGGCCTATGCAGAATTCATTAAAGCCGCCCCACAGCTGCTGTGAGTACTTCATAAAGAATGCTTTGTGTCCTCCCTTAAACATGCCACAAGAACGAGAGAGAGAGAAAGAGCGAGAGAGAGGCAGAATGAAAAGAGGACAGAGAAAGAGTGGAAGAGGAGCAGAACTGCAGAGTGAGAGAGAGGGAGAGAGATAAGAGAGGGGCGTCAACAGAAAGTGCCGTGCACAGAATCCGTCTTCGTTTACACAATGGATTTTTCATATATATATATGCACAGGAGTTTACTGACACCACTTTGGGAGACTGTTACCGTGAACAGAAAGTGCACAACAAAGAAAGAGAAAGCCTTCCATATTCCCTCTGTCCACGGATAAGGCCGGTCAATCCAACCAGCACCACCTAAAACCAAGTGAAATTAACTAGTGGAAAGACAATGAGGTAACGCTTCACAACACCACGGTTACAGTGTGTAACTGCGTATTGGTATTTTGCGATTTACACAATACGAGAATATCATTCCTACAAATCAATACATTGCTATACACTATTACTCAGAAAACACTGAAACTGCGGCAGTGTAGTTTAAACTGAACATTGCACTGAACTCTCTGCTGTCAGTGGTGACAGGACTCTCAGACACACTGTAGACCTGCCGCAGACAGGAGGTCGTGAGCTCACAAGACTACGAGACAAACGGGAGTAAACAGAATCACAGCCGTCGCTCAAGTGAGCATGCTAGCGAGCAGATATAAATATACATGTTTTACAATGCAAAAGAGGAGCACATGAGAAGCAGGTGGCATTTGTGTATGTGAGTATATACCTGCCACCTGTGCTTCCTAGCAACAGAAGTGAGGTTGGCATTGTGGGATAATTGCATTATTGTCAGCTGAACACCAGTGCAAATTGTCAGTTTAACACCAGTGAATTAGGAAAGTAGAAAACAGTAAGAAACACTTTAACCGATGAATCGATCGGGAAACTAAATGACAGTGAGTTCATAATGTAGCTGGTATTATTGAAAATGCTAGGCTTCAGGCACACGAATATAGGACAGCACCACGCAACAGCAGTACGTTTGATTTCTTTCTTTTTTTTCCTACGGAAATGAAAATATGTTGGGAGGATTTAGGTACAGTTACGCAGATTGTGTACGCTTTCGTGCAGCTAATGAGATAAAAGTGGAGACGAACACTTATCGCAGGCAGTACCATGTCCACCAGGGGTATCAGAAGTCATGTTCTGGAGCAGTGTACAAGGTTTAAGAGGTCGAGGAATGGGTGCGCAAACTACACACACACATCCACACACACTCACGCTGTGATCCATTTTTCGTGATGCCATACGAAGATAGCGTTAAGCTGTAAGGAATTGAACACTGCAGATTAAAAAAAAAAGAATTTTAGGCCTGAGGTGGTAAACATCAACAACAAGGCTCAAACAACACCAGCAGAACAAAGTGTAAAAATGTGTGTGTTTGTGAAAGAGAGAAAAAGAGAGACCAAGAGTTGCCTCTCACACCCTTCAGTACTGTGTTGTAATAATTTAGCAGTAATATAGTGGTATATATGAATGTAGTCCAGTAGCTGTCCAGTAACATTCAGAGTCTGTACACCAGTACAACGGCAGTATAGCAACATGTTGGGTCAGTACTACAGTGTTGCAGCAGTCATGTAACATACAAGCTCACTACTGCAATATTACAGCAATTCAGTACCATGTACACTCAGTATACCAGTATTACAAGCAGACATTGCAAGTCTAAAATATGGTCATGTATATGCCTATATAACATGTATACGGCTACATAACGTATTGTTTCTGTGGGTTTACTGACAGTTTAAGTGGGTCTGTGCTGTAGGTGTTTTGTTGACTCACGTTCACATGATCCATTAAATATGAATTATTTTGGTGAAAATAAGATGGGCAAGTCTTTGTCCATGAAGCTTCAATGACTCATCAGTTTGTTTTTTTTTTGTTTTTTTTAACTTGCAAGTCATATCACAGTAATCACAGTATAACCATACATGATATTTCATTAGTGCACTGGGATGTTTGCAGTGCTGCTGTAGCTCACTGTAGTTTTGTGTAGCTTCAGTATTTCATAGCAGTGCGGTTGTACACTCAATAACCTTCTAGCACAGTGGTGGGTAGTCTGAGAATAATGTAGCACTTGATTGCTTGATTTGTTTTCCATGTCCCTGCGTCCTGTCACCTTAACCTATGTCCTGTCTCTTTGTCCTGTCTCCTTTTTCTGTGTCCTGTCATCTTTTTTTCAGTCCTGCCATTCTCTAAGTACTGTAGCCATACAGTGACCACCAGAAGCAAGGTCAAACATAACTGCCTTCTCTGCTGATGGAGCATGTCACTTTATAATAAACCTCACAGTACACATACAGTCGCATGCATACGCCAAACACAAACACACACACGCGCACAAACACACACACACACACTCACTAACCCATTCAAACGGCCGCGACGCCGGCCCACCGAGAATGTTCCGGATTAGCCTAGCGCACCACCTTCGAGCGCGTGTAGAGCAAGGCGAGCTGTCTGACATCTTCTATGCTGACATCAAGGCGAGACTTGCGCTTCGATGGGAGCTGGCAGGTCCACGCGGCAGGGATGAGGCGTAAGGATGGCGTGGGAGGGAGCTCACCCGCAAGGGATGGCTGACAGGTCTAAATCGATAAGTCAAAAAAGCCTCGCTTCCGTCTACTTAAACAAGCTTCAGATGCTTCATAGGACAAAAATAAGCAGAAGAAAGAAGAACTGCATGTGAAAGCACTTGTGTATCTGTATGACAGTATGTGTCCTCTCAAAGAATCAAAGCCTTGTATGACCTTGTTGTTGATAGTACCTTGTTCTGCCTGCTCTACCTGAGGAGCTTTCATTCGTACTCTTGTACAGTATGTAGTTTAATGTGTAGCTTTTGAGTTGAGTTTTTTTTTTAAGCTGCTAAGGGTGAAAAGATTTCAGTGAGAGTGTAACCTCCCCCAGTAGAATCTCTGCACCACTGGTGCATGCTGGGTAAACCATATGTCACATTTGGATCTTGCTGTGATCTCCGCCATTAGTGAAGTCCATACACATGCACACAGATGTGCAAAAACACACACACAGGGTTGTACATTTGGAGCAGCTTGTGTGTGTGTGATCTAATGACTGCTGTTTAAGAACTGTGTAAGTAAGGTAGGGGTCATGATAATGGCCCCTCCCCCACGTTGCGCAGAAAGTGCTCTTCACAATGTAGCATTTATCTGAAACAATCTTTCTGGCACAACTTCCAGAAGTTGAAAACAAACAACAACAAAAATAAATACATTTCAACAAAAAAATTTAACTTTCACATTTGATATGAGGGAGAAAGAAATAAAAAATATAATTATTGATAATGGTAAACTCATGCCAGAGTCTCCTACCAGTCCCATCTTCTCTTCTACTGCTCCAACACTTCTAAGTCAGTGATCAGTAGTCTAGTGCACCTGCTTCAGGTTTATTTAAGAGTCAGAACAGAACAAACATGTGCACCATCTGGAATGTGGATCAGGAACCTTCGATATAACCTTAGGTTTCGGTTAGCTACCCTGAAATAGATACTTGACTTCTCTCCATGTTGCCTGCAGTGATCAAAGAACTGCAATAAGCTGAAATGTTCTCCCATTTTTTTATCACTTTAAACTGGTTGGTTATATGTCGGTCAGCCCTTTACTTTACTGAAACTTTCATTCTTAAAAATCCAGCCTTTAGTTGCTGGAATGCAAAAGGTCTTTTGTTGGCTGAAAGCCAAATCCTCCAATGTTTAGAAAAAGAAGATGAGGCAACATGCCAGAACATGTAAATCCATGGTGCACTGGTTGGACAGCAACTGTTTCTGCATCAGCGCAAACGTTCACTGGAGTTCTGCTCATCAGTGGCTAATGTTGGATATCTGTTCAGTTAGAGACACAAGAAGCAACTCAGACAGAAAGTATATGCCATGTATTTTTTCTGTCTAAATATTTGCAACAAAGAGTAATGGATTTTCTGCTAGAACACACTTTTATATTGAAATTGTGATGGCACCATTATAATTTCATGTTAATTAAGGAGAAGTAAAATAGACGGCAGATTTTTCACTATTTTTTTTTCTGCCTTAAGGGAATAATTAGGCCATGCTGAGGAGAGATGGGCAAGGACCCAGCAGCTCACCCTCCTGGATGTGTCAGATGGACATTTGCTTGCATCACCAACACCGTGAATTTGAGCTTTGGCGCAAAGTTTGCTCTCGATCTCCCTGACCGTCAGAAAAATAACCAGAGGGCCTGGCTTAGAACAGGCAGGCTTTGCTTTGCTACGTCCCAAAAATACAAACCAAATCAGCGTGACTGGAGGGGCTGCGTTCGGGATGCCTGATGCAAGGCCTCTGAAGTGCTGCTGGGATATTTCCAGACGCGCTTACTACAAGCAGGCGAAAGGAGAGGGGCACGATGGCGGATTGCTGGAGCAGGATTCGGTCGATTGGTTTAGACAGAAGGTTGGTGCCTCGTATACAGTGGGGGGGGGTCCAGAGCGGCAGGCGTACTGGCTATCGAATGGCCGTGGGGACTGGGAGCGTTGGGAGTGCTGGTGCCTTCCCTGGCGCTGTGTCTGGGTTTGGCACCCTCTCCTGTTACCCCCCACAGGAGACCAGCAGGCTCCACCGCAGCATTGATGTGCCCGTTAGGCTGCTTAACCACTGATATGGGTCATAAGGCCTCCTCTGCCATTTGAGGCTTGGATGCTCTCAGTATACTGCCGGGAATTCATTGTGTTTGTGGGGATATTGCTGTGCTTGTCAATAGCTTTGCTGATTTTATTCATACACAGAGTTAATATAATTATTATGTCTTTAGTATTCCTTTATTTCATTTCTTTTCAATTCAGAAAATATGGATGTTTATTGTATCGGGCTTGTATTATGAAGCTCTGTGCGGTTGACATGCACTGGATATTTACATTACTGCCCAGGACTCTGTGCTAATGGTTTTCTCAAGTTGAATAAGGAGGCTCATAGTAAACACGCCGATTGCATATCTGCCCAATTTCACGATGTTCACAACAACGGAAAGAATGGGGAGATCACCATCATCTAGCACTGTGTTTTTCAAATGCATTATGAAGAGTACTCTGACTGCTCCAACATAACACTCCATGGGTGTTCTTGTGAATCAGCACTTTCCGTGTGTTGTACCTCAACTTTTAATGAATTGACATCCCAGTGCACATCGAATGATATATATTAATATTTTATTTTACCCCTATTAACACATACTTTATTAACACACATTTTATCAGTGTTAATTTGGATGATTTAGAAAGGAAACAACAGAAGGCCGGTTTGTCTACTGGATCTGTTTGATCCACAGTACTGTTTGTCTACTGGATCCTCCCACAGTACAGTTTGTCTACTGGATCCTCCCACAGTACTGTTTGTCTACTGGATCCTCCCACAGTACGGTTTGTCTACTGGATCCTCCCACAGTACGGTTTGTCTACTGGATCCTCCCACAGTACTGTTTGTCTACTGGATCCTCCCACAGTACTGTTTCTCATTTTGAACCATGTTCGTTTTAGCCCAAGAAAGACTGCACTGCATATTCAGATCATCACGGGAATGCGGGCGTTAATTAAGGAAGGCATCACTTAATTAACCACAGCACTTGCCATTTTGTCTCTGCCAAGAAGAGATCATTCACACAACGGTTTGGTGAGATTATCCCCAACTATGAGATCAAAAGTCAACCAAAAAAACAAAAAATGAACAAATAAAAACAAAAACTTTTTTTTATTCAGGCCAACATTGGATTCATTAGAGACACGTTAGGGTGAATGACCTTCTCAGTCATTCCCTCTCTCTCTCTAACAGGAGTTTATGTAAGAGATTAATCAAATGCAGAAAGCTAAGATGCTACTAATACAAATGCTAGGTAAACATTTAAAAGATTGGCACTGGTAAATGGCATATCCTTCATTTCATTGTAATTGTACAGTGAGAATAAATCAATTCCATTCTGCTCTTTTCTGTTTATGGCCAGCCTGTGTTTATCTTTTCATATCATTTAATGTACCTGCTATGCTGTTTTTCACGAACGTTGTTGTATTATTTATGTTTTTATTCATTCACTTAAACTCAGCCTGAGATTTGAACCCTCCTTCTCCGGCATGGTGGGCCTCAGCGTGGCCGAAGGTTTTCTTCATTATTCACACAGCGTGGAACACGGCAGCTGCTTGAATAGAACTGAGTTTAAAAAGTCCTTTAGATCATTAAAACACAGCCACTGAATTACTGCGAGACTCTAAACCTGAAGAAGGAACTGGTTCTTCTGTGGCTCTGACTAACTTCCTGCTGAAAATATCACTGCACTTTTAATCCATTCTCTTCTTTGTTTTCCAGCAGTAGTAATATTAATATAAAGGCTTTACTAAAACAATAAAACATCTCATTGATCATTGTTCTTCATCTCCTTAGAATGGTTTAAACATATTGTAGTTAAATTAAAGGTTTAAACCTTACATACTTTCAACTAAATATTTGGTATCTATATATAGTTTAATATCTCTACCATCAATAGTTTTCCTTATGGTGATAACAATTGATAATTGAATAGCAATTGAATAATTATAGTGATAATATTGAACTTATTTAGCTGAATTTGCACAGGAGAGGGAGTCATAACAGGTGGAGCAATGAGCCAGATAAGATTATTAAAATGCCTCATGAATTCGCTTTAGTTCACTGGTGAGTCCTTTATTTGACAAGACTATCATCTTAAATTAAATCTTGCACTTTTGAAACATAAAAAAAAGATGAAAGATGAAATAACTGCTTGTTGAGTTTGATGGCACCACCATTTCAGTGTCTTTGTTCTGCTTCAAATAGACTTTAAGCTAATCGATACAGCATCACCAACAGTTAATAACTCCTTGACCCACATTTATCCGATCCCTTAATCGGGTTTTTAACACATAGAGATGTATATAGGATCAGGCTCGGACTGCTTGAACTGGTCACAGTTCCCTTTGTAATGCAGCAAGCACTGATAAGGCTTCTGTAAAGATGTTAATCAAGATGGCCCAGTGCTGCAATTAAAACAGACTGTGGAGAATCAGCACGTCTCCACTCTGATCTCACAATCTCTGAGAAGAGAAACGAAAAGTCATTCTCACATATTTCATTCCGGTTCAGTTTGCACAATGTGTGTGTGTGTGTCTTTAGGAGGGATGCAGACAGGAATGACAAAGTGAGAAGGAAGATTTTTTATTCCCCAATCAGCTACACAGCAGTAATTATTTACCTGAAAGGGGTGTTTTGAGCACATTTTATAAAATGTGTTTTCTTTTTTGTTTTGAAGTGATAACCTGCATTTATAATCAGACAACCTTAGCTGACCTGCACTTTGGCAAACATATTACTTTATTCATTCATAATAATAAAAAAATTCTGACAATTAGTTTGGGCCTTGGGTCATCGACTCTTTCACAGCTATGCCACTCCTAAACTCAGTTAGAGTGTTCTGGGTTGTTCTGTGAAGACCATCTGAACTTCTGAACATACTGAAATCTTGTCACAGAAGCATGGCCTACAGTTCCCAGCAGGCCACAAATGTCCGATCAGCTGAGGAGCATGGAATAGTCACGTCTTGGAAACACTAGCTAACTCAGATTAAAAATACTTAAACTTATACTTAAACAACAAGGCACCCCATCTGAGACAAATATCTTTTGCCATCTTTAATGTGTACACAACTGGTAAAGCTGTCAAGAACACAAATGGCTTTGTTTATAATACAAGCGGTTTACCTTGTCCCGTGCATGTTTCTCTTGAATTTTCTCATGATTTTCCTTTTCACCCTGCCGTCACACACACACACACACACACACACACACACACACATACACACACACACACAGCTGAAACAACACGCACACATGAAGGCAAGTGAAGCAACACATAAAACGAAACCAGCGCAAGCCTGTCTCATTAACCAGTTGCGTTCTACTGGTCGGACACAGATTCTGGCCTTCCATCCACATTTTTCACGACTATAGCAAACTCTCATTAAAATCTCAGTGGGTTCACACCTTCCAAACAGAGCGTTCTGCAGAGAGGGTGGTGGCAGGTGTCAGCACGTTACATGTTGCGTTTACTCAAGCCGTGTTATACTTTTTTGCATGCATGGATGCTTTAATTGTCGAATGTTCCAAACCCGTAGCGACCGGAGAGCAAGGATGCTGCACAATTAGTGTTCAGTCTGTATTGTTACTAAAACATATTACTAACCTTTTATCTATGCAGCGAACCCAGAAGTATCAAAGGAACTCCCACACACTCCAGTCCTACACCCAAATGAACTGTATGAATTAACATGACTGGTTTACTGCGGTGAGCCTGTTAATGTCGTGGTTATATAAACATGCAGGGCACTGATGCAAATTGCTCACAAGAATAAGAACCCACACAGTGGTATAAAAACAGTGCACCATTTGGATGATTGGCCCTCTGATCTGTGCAAAATATGCTACTGTAATGAACAACATGATTTTATAATATCGTGTTATTTGCGCACGGGTATATTAGAGCATTGCCATGTAGAAAGACTTCCCAGACTCCTGGGGTGGTGCCCTGACTACAGGAGAAGCACAGGGGCGTTAAACATCGAGCGTTCACGCTGGGCTGGTTTTTCGTTTAATCACTCTTCATGATGATATAGCACACCAGTCACAGTACTAATAGTGCTGAATGCCTGGACATTCGTCTGATTTATGTTTTCCGAGCGCTTCCATTGGGTAATGCGAAATGTATTAGCTTGGGATCTTACCGTCATGTCACCTGAATGAGAGAAGATCGGCTATTGATCACGTTACGTGAAGCACACTGACGGCAGAGCGTTTGAGGGATAGGGTTAGCGTTTGGGTAATTCTTAAAACACTTGCTGCTTCCTGAGTAAAAATGAATTCATCAATCTCATTCTTCCTCTGTGCAGCTGAAAGGTTTTGCCTTAGCTAAGTGTAGAAAAATCTGTGCAAGGTTTTGGTGCAAGTCATCTAGTCTCTTTCCAAGCCCCTCACTATAACATTGAATTTGATATTTTGATACTTAATTAATGAATTATTAACATTTTCATTCCCATAAGTGTTTGTGAAGAACATGACATCTGAGTGTTCTTTAAAACATTGACTATAACCCTCTGTTAACTCACGTGAGCCTATTTTAACATACTGTGTAGCACTAAAAGAGTATAAACTTCAGGAAAATAATGGGTTAATTGTCTGATGTTGAGATGCCCCTTAAAGAAATAAACTTATTCTCTCATAGAAAGAGAAGACTGAACTTGATCACCTCACTGTTCAGTCTAATAAAACTCTCATCTTGATCTCTTCAAGGTGTAACAGAGCATGGCAGAGCAAGATACAGTGGTGTAAAGCAATGTAAGATTTCTTAGAAATGTTGTTAAATTTTGCCAAACTATAAGAAAGGAATGAACAATATTCATTTGTTTTCTTGCCTCCATTTTAGCATCTGGGTGAAAGGGGATTTTTGCCAGCCGGACAAATGAATACAAACCCATAGTTTTTCCTGGGACTTTCCATTTGGCAAATGACAAAGTGCTGAGCCGAATCCCATTCTACTCCCCCGCCGATGCCATCATTCTGGAATCACACTATGGATTCTAGAACACGTTACCGAAACAGAATTTTGAAAAGACCCAAAACACCACATTGAAAGAAGGATGGGCCGTTTCTCGTACTGCTTATGTCTTTCTCGTTCTTGCCGTTTCACCGCCAGACTGTCGTCATGGTACTAAACAAGACCGACAGCGCCCACTGAGTGTCTGGCGTCTGATCTCTGCCATGTCATGCAGTTTTTCCAGCATGCTCTGCTGTCTGCATTTCTTCTCCTTTTTTCTGGGATCCATCTTTCATTATTTCACTTTTTTCCCCGTTTCTTTCCCTGTTCTACCGGCTGTAAATTAGAAGCCCAAGGTACCAATACTCAAACAGCCACACAGGGGAATGCACAGGGAGAGGAAGACTGGTTAGGTTCAGCGGAGCGGGTGTTTGCATTTGCGTGTGTGACTGTGTGAGTGTTTCCCTGTGTGTGTTTTGTATGTTCACTTATAAAGAGGGATTTTCTAAAGAAATAATTACAGCAATGAATGTCAGCCTCTGGTCAGCAATAATCCAGAAGGGCACATTCTACACCGAGTGATGCTTTATTAGAGTGTCATGGGTGACATATGGAATCTATAAATAGCAGTGGACTGAGGACAGTTAATGTGCTGTTCTTGTTCCTGTTTGACCTAGAGGGTTATTGATCACCAAAGATAGAGGAAGGAAGGTGGGGGGGGGGGGTAAATAAATAAACAATACAGTCATTTTCACTGGAGATTACTAAGATCCTCTCTGTTCTATCCACAGACATAAACACAGCATCGCCTTGTTTTCAAACACACACCCACACACACACCCAGATGCACACACATACACCCACACACCTGGACCCCAAACCCCCTTGCTCTCTTGCCAGAACTGCCTTTCAGAAGAGGGTATCTGGCACACTACTCAAGAAGAGACTCCGATCCAGGGACTCAGGAATTTATGACATATTTGTAAAGTAGGCAGGAAATGCATCTTGGTGATTTCTTACAAGTTGCCCAGTCCTTGCATACAGCAGTTGTAATTGTTCCCTGCACTTCTGTTTGTATGGTAGTGCTTTGCTAGGGTTTGTCTTTGCCTTTACAGCTGTTTATATACCGTCTGTGTATATATATATAAAGTAGCATGCTTTAGACAGCCATTTTTACGAACCCTTACGCTTTGTTAAAAATGGTTTTAATTTTAACAAGACCATCTGTCTTGTGTTATTAGTTTCTTACCTCTTATACTATGGTCTGGAGATTTATTGCTTGTGTTTTATGGATTATTGCACTGAGCGTGTATAATTTATTCCGTCTTTGTAATGAGTAAATATGTGCTAAATGGTTTGTAGAGTAACGTTCTACATACTGTCACTCGATTCAACGTGCCTGGAGGTGCTGGCACCAGTAGAACCTAAAAGTAGCTGCTTCTATAGCCAAATATTATCTGCCTATTTATCCTGGTTTTACAGACCTGTCATTGTTCATTGGAAAATGGTCAGTGTGTGAGAGGGTTTTTATCAAAGCCGCTTTAAAACAGTGATGACCACTGCGATGATTAAGGACCAGCCATCAAAGACTTAATGCCTTGTGAATATTCATAAAATCCCATCCTCTACCCTTCCAAACATTTATCGCTACATTCATTTTTTTATTCATTCATTTAAATATGTTGAGATCCTGCATACTAAAAAGGGGTGGCAGTGTGTGGACAGAAATAGTTTACATTTATAGGATGCTGAGGTTCATCTCAGTGCTGTTTAAACCAGCACAACAGGATATGGTAGACCAGGGACCACTCCTCAAATGACACCTTTCACACTGTCCACTTTTTTTCTTGAGAAACGATGCTTTTAGACTGTTTCTGTATCGCCTCTGTTCCATCTAAACCTCGAACCTTTTAGCAAATTTCCGTTTATCCTCAGTCTCACAGGACCCGCACGACACCTCAGAAAGTACTTAGACAGTCCTGCCCCCAAACGTTTCTGGAAGCTTCCGGTAAAAGCAACAGAAGTGAAACGTTTTGGGAGAACTCGAAATACTCAAGTGATTACAGCATGGCTGAGATGAGTAATATTATGTAGGTCACGGGTTGTTGCTCCCCTGCGTTTTATTTCGCTGACTACGCAAATGTGAACTGAGTGCCTTGGTCAGGGGTGTAGCTAAATAAAAGATGTTGGTACAGCATAAATACATCATAAAACCAGAAGCCAGTGAGTCTGCTGACAACTGAGAGAGCTCAGCCTGACCTGAGAAGATTCCTGAAAGGGCTCATGGCAGTACTAGTCCAGTCCAGTTAACTTGTCGCCAATCTCTCTTGTTCATTCTCATTCACTGTTGTCAGGAAAGGTAAAGAAACTACTTCTTTTACCATCTCTCAGAGTAAATTGTCCTTTTGCCTGACTTTAAATTGAAAATTAACACCTTTGCTTAGTCTGTTGGCTATTCGATTTTTTGTCGCTTTGCTTGTGCAGGCATAATAAAACATGCAGAAAGCCCTTTGTGAACTGCCACGAGACAACACATGGTAAACCGGGAAATCAATGGCCAGAACTGCACCGATTTGTGAGTGACAGGTTATCGCAAGCAGAGTTAATTTTATGCTGAGAAACCCCTACATATCTGTGTTTTTCAGTATAGTAGTACTTAGCACACAAATGCTAGCATGTCTAAAGTTGCTTTTAATAGTAGTACTTGGCACACAAATGCTAGCATGTCTACAGATGCTTTTAATACAGTAGTACTTAGCACACAAATGGTAGCATGACTAAAGATGCTTTTAATATAGTAGTACTTAGCACACAAATGCTAGCATGTCTACAGATGCTTTTAATGCAGTAGTACTTAGCACACAAATGGTAGCATGACTAAAGATGCTTTTAATGTTGTAGTACTTAGCACACAAATGCTAGCAAAGCTAATGATGATCTGAAAATAATGGTGACCCATTAGTATTATTTCATCCTACTGTCTTGTATTCTTTAATTCATAGGAACTTTCATGCACTGAAAAAAAATGACAAAACTGTGCTAAAGCATACAATTTATGTGAAACCAATTTCCACAATCTAATTTAGTGAATCCAGTGGATTACCCTTTCCCCCCCTGCTGAACCAATGCATCATTTTAAAATTGCAAGATGCAAATTGGCTAATCCACACTGGCTAGACAGCTCATCTGTATCAAATTTCCCCCTAATGGTAAGTGAATGCATGTGAATGCTTACGGATGAAAAGTGGACAGTAAACGAAACACACCCCGACAGCATCTCCGCACCCCTCACCAGATCTCCTGAGCGTAAGGCACTAGAAGACCCTTGCACTCTGCCTGCATGTGCATCCCAGACACCTTTAATGGAATTTACCCGTCTCTCACCTCATGCGAGACGTTGCATCACCAGCAGTAGAGGCTGATTTATTAGATTAGCTCCACATAGTCGTTGTTAACCTGCGCAGCCCTGGCTAGCATTCCAATATTCTACGTGGCAGAACGGGGAAACGTGTCACAGAAAGTACTCAAGACTGTCTGAAACGGGCAGAGATCCAGGCCTGTTTAAGGTGTGTTCAGTTTAAAGACCTCGCGGAGAGCCGTGAGCCTCATACACTCTTAAATGCCCTGTGTGAACGTGCTGAACGCCTTTACAGCTTTTCAAGCTGAACAATTTTGTCTTGGAAGACTGACTGCTAACTCTGCGGTGAGAGCTACATTTTGTCTTTCCACAAAAAGAAGCAAAATTCAACAGAGCATCTCCTGGGCATATGACTTGTTCTATTCACATAACTGGCACATAAAGCAAATGGAGCCAGACTGTTTCACTTCCAAAGCTATGAAACAGGAGATAAATGAGAAAAGGAGAGGCGTAGTCTTTTTTTTTTTGTCCTCTTGTTCAGTGACTTAACTGGTCAGCTTGAGAGAACGTGACAAAAACACACTCCACTTTTTATATGGAGAGCACAAGTTCATTCTCAATATGTTGATGCTTTTTTCATTTCATTTTATTGTTTGTGTCCTTTGTATTTGTAGAAACACACTATTGTTTGCTGATAAATGTTCTGTGTGGCAAAACGAGCAGCAGTACCATCACGGAGTGAGCCGGATGCTTTTATTCATGGTCCTGTGGACATGCTGTCTCTGTGTCAGCCAGGGAGCTTTTCCTCAACGCACAGCTCTGCAAGAAATGTGTTCACCAAGTGCGAATCTCTGGAAACCAGCTTAATGAGAAAATGCACTAAATACTTTAAGACTTTTGAAAATTGCTCTCAAGGGGCATTCTAGTGAACCAGCACACAGCAAGCCGAGTTTATCCCTCGAGCTCAGTTCTAATCAGAGCAGCGCATTTTAGCATCCATGTCAGTCAAGGGTGACTATGGATTTCCACATTTCCCACACTGAGAAATATAGTTGGCTAAACCGTGTGAAGCAAAGCGACATTAAATGTTTATGGTGCTATTAAAGTCAGAAAACTGTTTACCTGGCAGGTCCGTTTTTTAGGTCCACAGAAGACGTATCTGTTGTTGTTTGTTTGTTTATTGTGTTTTTATTGTGTATGCTCACTCTGTATTAGTAAAGGTAGCACTAACCAAGAGCAGCTGTGGCACTGTTTACGTTGCCATGTTAATGTTCACAGCCCTCCAAAGATGCAACTGCTGGAGAAATTGCTCATTATCCACATTACATCTGCTAAACATGTGACGGATCACACAGCAAACATAAACCTACATATAATTAACCACCAAGGTTGAACAATAAAATGATTATTTTATAATTAGGTCAGCCACTCTACACTGCATAAGTATAAGAGCATGTTAATGTAGAATTAGCCGTGTAATAGTTCCCGCTTCAACCAAGCACAGTTTTATGATCATATGTGTTTAATCATGGATATTCTTTGGTGCATTAATAATTGCCGTAGTCTGCAGGATTAGTTTGTAATTGAACTAGAAATCCTTTCTGTCCTAGAAAATCTCCCCTCCTTTCCTCTCCTCTCCTCCCCTTTCCTCTCCTCTCCTCAGAGGCCTCTAAATGACAGGATATAATCTGTTGGCTTCTAGAAACTCTCTGAACCTCAAAAGCTAAGACATTTTTAGAGTGAAACGTAGGGAGACCAAAACCAATGTGAGAACATGAATATCTGAGGCAAAGTCACAAAACTAGTATGAAAAACAAACAAACAGGGCAAATGGGTATGTCAGAGGGAATCCAGTGAAACCAAAACCACAAACAGAATATCTAAATAGGCTCGCATTAATACAACGGCTCAGAGCTGACTTCACATTGGCTGGGAGCAGGCCAGGCGGATGGTAACAGGTGTGTGGGGGCGTGGCCAGTGATCAATAACCTGGCGATGCTGAACGCAGGTGTTCAGAGGGAAGTGGAGCAGGAGGCATGGCAAGAACAAAACATGCATAAATATCAAACTCAGAAAATAAATAAAAATATACAAAAGAAGAGAATGAAAGTATAAACTAATCATTGTAAAGACACTATGATAACGAATGTATTTAAATCTTTCTTAAAAACAGGTAAGGTTTTGGAGTTCCTGGGAAATCTTATTTCCCCTTGTGGAAAGTAATACATTAAGAGGTTGACCATCTTCTGTGGACACTTTATAGGTGTGAAAATGCCAGTTACCACAACGTGATACTCTGAGGGGTGTGAAGATCCTGTAAATATGATGGAGCTGTAGTGATCATCCACTTACAAACAAGTGAAAGGATCTGGAATGAAACAGTAAACATGGCTGAACTTCACAGTATCTACCCTGAGGTTAAATGGTGAAACCTGATCTGTGTATCATTTTAGCACCTTTCCCATTCTTCAGATAACAAAAAGTTGAATGAGAATAAAATTATAATGATTTGATTTTATTTGTATTATTATTATTATTATTATTGTTGTTGTTGTTGTTGTTGTTGCTGTTGTTGTTGTGGTTGTTGTTATTACTACTAGTAGTATTGTTATTGTTATTAGTAGTAGTAGTTGTAGTAGTAATTCATTAATTTATTTTATTTTTTATTATCATTATTGAAGAGTGGCTGTCAAATGCTGGTTGTAAAATTCATGCTGAGATGTTTTCTGAGTAGACAGGTCTTTGCAGAGGGGCAGAGCACTCATCCATTCTGTGAGTATCATTCACTATTTCTCTCTGCTGCCCCCACTGGGGCAGCGGCACATACGAAGGTGAAATGCAAATGTGCTTCATACAGAAACTCCTCAAATGCTTTTGAACCATAACCCCTTACAGTCAGAGGTGTTGGCAAGAAGTTGGCAAGTTTTTAAAGTTTATTTAGGGTGCAGAAAGAGTGAGTGAGGTTGAGAGAGGAGAGAGATTTAATCACCACATTTGCATACTTCCTTAGCACCGTTGCTGTGGTGATGACAGACGAGTCGGATCACCGTGGAGAACTGCACAGTTTACACGATGTTGGGGACAAAGGTCTTTTTTAGATGTTTGAGGATGGTCCTATAGTTTGCTGCTCTATGGGAAATCTCACCCTTTTCCCACATTAGTGAACCATGAGCTGCCTGCTGACTGCGTATAGTTAAAGCCAAGGAAACGTGACCCAGGTGGTAGCCGTTCAAAGCCGTAAGAGGACGTTTGCGCCACGCTGAACTCGGGCACACAGACCTTGAGCGCATGCTCCCGGGGCAGGGAAGGAGCAAAAGAGCAGATCTCCCTCAGGCTTACAAAGGTCACGTCTCCATGGTGGACAGTGGCTTCAACATTTATAATCAGAAATACAAGGTGTATCAGAAGTAAGAAAACAAGTTTCGTTTTTTGTGTGGATAACACTAAAAGGAGGAATCCTGACAGGCCATGTGAACAACATGGGGGCCATCTTGAATGCTGCCATCTTGGATTCAACTTCAGTTTCACAAACGGGAAGGTAGCAGTGTGATACATCAAACTGGTAGAGAATTTCCCCAGAAAACAGTGTGCTGTTAACATCACTTTATTTTAGTAACCACGGAGAATGTTAAAATCCTTGACTACAACAGTCTGGGACCTGTAATATTGCTTTTCCTCACAGCATTGCAGACCAGCAGCTTTCTGAAGAGAGATCCACCAATCAGCACCAACACTGCTCAAATGCTTGATTGCATTGTTTTGCTGGCCGTTAAGTTTCAATGTCCACTGGGGCGCCTTCGCTTACAGGCAGTACTACTGCTGTGATTCTCTTAGCATTGATAACGTTACTCCTGGAGAAAACCTTACACTGCATGAAAATATTAACACAGTGGAGTAGGTGCTCTGAGTCCTTCTCTCCCTCTCTCTCTCTCCCTCTCTCTCTCCCTCTCTCTCTCTCTCTCCCTCTCCGTCTCTCTCTCCCTCTCTCTCTCCTTTCCTTCTCCGTCTTTACCATCTCATCTCTGCCATTTCGCCCATGTCGGCAGAGAGAGATTCTTTGGCCATTAATTGGGTTAGGAGCTTCATCCACCATTACAGTGCATTAGGCCGCCCGTTCCTCGTCCCGCATCCTCTCTCTCGGCGGCGGTAACATCTGTAACGCAGTGATAACGCACTAATGCTGAATGATAAGGGCGTAATGCTGCCCGCTCGCACACACACACTGCTTAAGTGCCCGAGATTAGCCTGCAGGTAAATCACTCGCTGTGTTCTCTTATCTGTGGGGATATCATAAACACTGATAAAAACTTACAGCTTTTACAGCACGCTGATGCGTACGGTGAAAAAGTTCAAATTAGAGGAGTTTGGGTTGTTGTTTGTTGTTATTTTATTACAATATGTGCAAGAACTCCGTATCATGTGTTACTTAAGCAAATGCACACTGGTGTATGGTATATTAACTGG
>JAOYMR010000012.1:7738030-7750855 GCA_025802075.1 Tenebrosternarchus preto | reverse complement strand
ATCCATGTCTTTATGGACCTTGCTTTGTGCACTGGTGCACAGTCATTTGGATGGGGGAGCGAATACTTTTGGCAATACAGTGTATGTGCATCGAGATTTAAAGTACGGGATATAGACAGGGTTCTAAACTATACAGAAAAAACTCACAAAATAGAAAAAAACTCTAAGAGTTTAGCTAATCAATATTCCAAAGATGGTCATTTCCAGAGGTGTTCCAAAGTATCCAGTGTAGTATTTTCATAAGTATAGGAATCCTGATGATAACTATAATAAACATGCTACTACATACCCTGTAATGATAATTACAGTACATCACCAGCATGTTGGGATTTCATGGTATCTAGCTTGAAAAGGTAATACATGTGCAATTACAGTGAGAGAGAGATAGAGAGAAAGAGAGAGAGAAAGATTGAGAAACAGTGGGGAAGATTGAGAGGGGGAGAGAGTAATGATGCTCAGGGCAAAGGCGGGCAGTGCACAAGCTCAGACAACATCATCTAAACTGGTGCTTCAGTCACAGGCAGCTTTTGGGGACCCGAGTGATGCAATCACTTCGCAATAGCCACTCAGAACAAGGTGCTCTTTTGTCTTTTCAGACCCATGACAGTGTAGCAACGTCTTAACTTAAGGTATCAAACATCTCTTCCATTAACACCACTGCCAAACTGGAAGGCATATGACATCTACAGAGCAAATAGCTCCATAATCAGTATGTACCACAGTAGGCACTTGACCACACAGTCACAGAGCTTTTAGTGGTCTTTAAAAGCTCGCTTAAAGCACTTGTAAATATTCAATACCTACTTTATCCCCATGAAGATTGAGACTTAGAATTCCCTTGCATCTTAATGGAATTCAAAGACCTACATTTTTTTTCAGCAGACAACAGAGTTGCCTTGGAAACAAAGTTCTGGATCTCTATGTCTCACCCTTTTTTTTTTTTTTTTCACGACTGGAGCTGTAAGGAGATCAATAGTGAGATTTCTTGAGGGTGGGCGAAGGAAACATTCTAGACTGCTCCAGTTAGCACTGCATTCTTGCCCCAGTGTCAGTACTGGGAGGATGTTAACGTGTCTAAATGATACCGATCATCCTTTGGTCGTATTGACAGAACGTGCCGTTCACGGGTGCAGTGGGAGCGCAAATGCCCAGATGTCAATGCTTGTATTCTTCCATTGTACCTGCGTCAATGAAAGCACATTTGCTTTTCAGTGTAATTGGGCTAAACTGAACTTAGATTGCAGTGGAATGTGTTAATTAGAAAACTCTAGCAGACAGAAGGACAGTGCATGGCTCAGTTACTTTCTCAATAAATCAGCGGTGCGCGGTATTAAAATGTCAAATGGAAAGGTGTAGCACCTCCATTTTAAAGAAGGATGCCTCTTTCACATCATATTGCCAATGCTCTTATTATGCATATGCAGTGCATTAAAAAAAAATCAATCAATTTGTCCCTTATAGAAATTGCATGGCTGTTGTGTGATTGCAGGGTGGCTGATGAAACTGTAGCCTTTATTTTTAGACCACGTTCTAATTCTTCTTTTATTCCTGGCATTCCTTACAGCTCAAATATCAGTCCATCAGTGCTCAGCCAACCATGTGAAGGAAAAGCATGACAGGAGAGAGTAACGGAGCTCAGTGAGCAGTAGGACCTGTTGACTTCATCCTCTCCTTTCTCTCCCAGGGTTAAAGTGAGAGAGCGAGGGCTGTATGTCTGTGACCAGCATGTTCTAGATTGATGAGATTGATACATGTCTCTCTCATATGATTGAGCAGTCTACAGTTGTTACTCTTGGCAGATACAGGTTTCCTTATTTTGGATATCTCCAAGGGCACAGCATGTAGTCCGGACATTTTAAACAAGCTGAACTGAGGGGAATGGAGGGAGATCGATGCGTAGTAGCAGTAGATTTGTGATTCTAGACAATTATGTGTTTATGTGTTTGTTTTGTTCATTTATATATTTATTTCAGTAATATTACTGAAGTTCCATGTTGCAATTATTGCAGAGAAAAATGTTTTGATAATAAATACAGGGTTATTTTCATATTATAAAGACACAGAAAATGAGAAAATGAAAAAACAGTCACAATATGTTACCTAGTTAACTTGCAGTACCTGGAGTTTATAACGTCAGATTTGTTTAATGGGAAAAGAAAATAAGGAAGTGGTCAATCTTATTTTTTCGGTGTAGTCATCATAAACCTTCCAGTCAGGGAAACCAGATAAATCTGGTACTCGCCATCTTTCTGAGGAATGATATATATTCATTTCTGATCTGTTTTTGTAATGTCATGAGAAGTGACAGTTCTTTTTTATCACACACATTTTTTTTGTTATTGTTGCTGCTACAAAATAACTATGGCAACAGTCCCACAAAACAAGTGGAAGGGACCTGACAGGCCATCATGCCTTTGTAACACATTTATTTATTTATTTATTTATTTTACTGTCATGCATTTAAAGCATTTTTCTTAACAAACTGATAGCCATTATTGCATCAGTGCCTTACTCTACACTTAAACAATGGTAGTTGTACCAAGTATTTTGGCAGCAAACATGTGTCAGTTCCACAACTATATTACAGCTGCACCTGAGCAAATATCTAAAACAAAACTATTAAAAAGCCCAATCAGAACTGAAGAATGTTGTCATAGGGGTGGGGGTGAATAGGACAACCTATTAATTACACATCACTGCTTGAGAACTCAGCAGCTGGGATTGTCTGCCCTGCATGGGAATTGCAGTGAGTGAGTCACCAGGTCTTGGTTAAGGTCCTTAATGGTCACTGCTTAGCAGAGAGGAGGCTGAGAACCCGTCAGAGTGGTTAATGGGAGAAGACAAAAGACCTGATATGGCAGACAATTTACTTGATCTTGCATTGCGAATCTTTGTTCTCGCACCCGAGAGTTTCATTCTTTTTCCCCTTCTTTGCCACCTTCCTGCCGCCCCGCCAACTTGCGCTGCAGGAGCGGAGAAATCAATACAGCTGAATGGAGATCAGAGAGAAGGAACATTGCCCTCAACACGAGACCCATCAAATCACGTCGCAGCCTGGCAGAGCTGCAATCCAGGCCATTTGATACGTCTTATATTCCGTTTGGTTTACTGCCACAATCTTTCGCACAATTAAACATTTGAAATTGGCCAAGAAAATAAAGACTCATTACTTTCAAATCCTGTAGAACTTAATAAGCATCACTCTGCCGAGGGATTTTATCTTCTACTGGAAACCCTCAGATAGGCGCTCAGTGGAAGGCCTTCGTGCGGTTGCACTTAAAGATGTGCGCGCCAGATTTAAGTATCAGCTCTTTCCTTAGAAACACTACTTTCACAAGGCACTGGAGAGGCTTCGGGCAGGAGTCAACATTTGGATTCCTGTGGAGCCTTTTCATGTTTGTAAACAAAGCAGATGGGCATGCCCAGTTCTGTTATGCCTGTTGACTTTCGTTACAGTATGTTCAAATCATCAGGGCTAACAAATAGCAGCTCGACTTACTGCTTAAATACCAAAGAGATTTATTGGAGTTAACAAAAAATAAATATAAGAACGCATCCTAAGCAAATGTATCCCAGCAAATGTAATATAAAAAAATCAGAAGAGGAGGGTTACTTCACACTGACCTAAGACCTTCAATTAAGTACTTGCTTTTATTACTAGTGAATATAGGACTGTGGAGTGTGAAAGATAATCTTCTCAGAAATGGGAGCTTAAACATGACTTTCTCAGAATTTGAATTTCAGTGGAAGCAAATGAGGTTCTTTTATTGTTCACAATGAAAGGATCCATACAAAAGCTACTAAAGAGATTTTTATTAATTCAGATATGTCTTGAAGTAGATTATGCAGTTCCCAACCTTTTCTTTTTTTTATTGCTGTCATTTTTGTGATTTTGCATTGTAAGTGCTCCTCAAAATAACTGATAAAAGTCCTGATACAGTACTGCTAATTATATACAATAAGACTGCTTGAAATAAAACATCAATGACAAATAAAAAAAACAACAACACTTTGTTATATCTAAGAGAAATCATTCATGAAAATGTCGAAAATACACGTAATTATTGTTTTTTAAACCACAGAACACATACATTTGCATTGTTACATGAAATTCAAAAGCTACAATTTTGTTCTGGTGAATATCTCCATTTTCTTTTTGTGCTGTGTGTATGCAGGACCAGGAAGCTGATAAGCCATGGAGAGGTTCATTTTGTGCTTGATGCTGCTGGGGGTTCTGGTACGTGGGCAGCACTGCCCGGGCCGTTGCATCTGCCAGACCATCTCCCCGACCTTGACCCTGCTCTGCGCCAAGACCGGCCTGCTGTTTGTGCCTCCAACCATCGACCGCAAGACTGTGGAGCTGAGGCTCACGGACAACTTCATCACGGCCGTCCGCAGGAAAGACTTCCTCAACATGACCAGCCTCGTACACCTGACGCTGTCGCGGAACACCATCAGCCAGATTGCGCCGCACGCCTTCGTGGGGCTGAAAGCTCTGCGGGCACTGCACATGGACGGCAACCGACTGACAGAAGTGAGGAATGACCAGCTGAAAGGCCTGGTCAATCTGCGGCACCTCATCCTGGGAAACAACCAGATCCACCACATCGATCCATCTGCTTTTGAGGAATTCGTGTCCACCATCGAGGACCTGGACTTGTCCTACAACAACCTGAGGACGTTACCATGGGAAGCCATTGCCAAGATGACCAACATAAACACTTTGACGCTGGACCACAACCTTATCGACCATGTAGGAGCCGGAACATTCACTCTGCTCACCAAGCTCGTTCGCCTGGACATGACATCCAACCGCCTGCAGAAGCTGCCACCTGACAGCCTCTTCCAGCACGCTCAGGTGCTATCTGACCCCAAGGGCTTTTCTAGCTCGTCGCGGCTCACCGTGAGCTTCGGAGGGAACCCTCTTCACTGCAACTGCGAGCTGCTGTGGTTGAGAAGGCTGACAAGAGAGGATGACCTGGAGACCTGCGCCTCGCCTGAGCACCTGATGGACAAATACTTCTGGTCCATTCAGGAGGAGGAATTCATCTGCGAGCCTCCACTCATTATCAAGCATCACTCCACCAAGCCCTACGTGATGGAGGGGCAGGGAGTCACGCTCAAGTGCAAGGCTATGGGCGACCCGGATCCCACTATCCATTGGCGCGCTCCCGATGGGAAGCTGGTGCACAACAACTCTCGTACTGTCCTGTTCGAGAACGGCACACTTGATATCCTCATCACCACTCTGAAAGACAGCGGGGCGTTCAACTGCGTTGCCTCCAACGCGGCCGGCATCGCCACGGCAGCCGTAGAGGTGAACATGATCCCACTGCCGCTGTTCGTCAACAATACCGGTCATATGAGGGAGGCGGACCCAGGCCTCTCTGACATCACCACCTCCACCAAATCTGGGAACAATGACACCAAGCTGCAGGACAAGAGAGTGGTGGTGGATGAGCTGACATCCAACTCAGCCATGATCCACTGGCCTTCTGAGAGACACATCCCGGGGATCCGGATGTACCAGATCCAGTATAACAGCACCCTAGATGATACACTGGTCTACAGGTAAAAAGCAATGATGTATTGATGCATTTCCTAATAAGGAAGTATCAAATAGTATATAGACATACAGTAATTTGACTATTAATAATCTATATTGCCAACCAAGGAGAGCGAGACACAATCACCAAATCTTTTCAAACTGTGGTTAATGCTGCTTCAGGGGGTAAAACACATAGAGGATATCACTATGCAGCCCTTTCTGATGCATAAGCGCACAGACTCCCATGATTGGCCAGCATCACTATAATTGACAGGGCTGATCAGAAATGCCATCCCTCCCTGAGACATTGGCCAGTTTGCCTGGTCAGGCCCCCAGATGGCTGCAGCATTATCAGGGATCAAACTCACAATCTCCACATGTGGTATGTCGCGTGCTTAAGTCTTAAGTCAACTAAAATGGTTACTCTGAAAACGCAAAAGAGTGTTTGAGGTGGTCTGTGTAATTGGAAACAATACATTTCAATTGTGTCTATTACTGTGTGAGTGGTCTTAGCATATAGAAGGGTGGGTCAAGTGTTACGTGTGTTTGGGCTTTGGAGAAAGTCCTGAATCAAGGGCATGAGGTTGAAAGGAAGTAGTGGGCTCCTTCATTGGGTAAATGTGGATGAAATTAACAGCCACTCTTAAATCAATTGTAGCAGTATTAAATGCCGGAGGTGTGGAGTTTAAAATGTAAGAGAGCAATATAGACTACAGCAGGATGGCGCAGAGCTAGGCCTCAATTTATATGAGCTCTATAAAGGCATACAATATGATTCAGCAAGAATCACTGCATTTCTTCCACCAACCTCATAGGAACAAAGTATTCCTGCCACAGCAAACACTGAATTATGCAGTTTAGCAGCTATGTTCCTTGTCGAATCAAAGAGGAGTAAAATGCTCCTGACGTTTATTGGCTCTTTGAAAGCTTCTGTAGCTTACAAAAACCACATTGCCTTGGCATAATATTCACATAATGTAAGAGCTGCTAAAAACAAAATCTTTTGGGTCAAAATCTGCTTGGAAAAACATTAGATCAAACTTAGATCGGCCATCAAATTAAGATCAGCCATGAGGTCATCATTAAAGCTTAGCAAGGCTTAGAACTACAACTCCCATCCATCCACATGAAGTATGGTTGTACGGGGCTGGGTTTGAAGGACTAACATCAAAGGGCTTTTAATATATGAAAGAAACAAGCAGAGTCGCCTCTGGTGTATTGAAACGATTTCCCCATTAAATGAGCAGAAGCATCGTACGGCATCAGTAAAAAAAAAAGGAACGATTAACTCATGCTGCTTACAGGCCAGTACAACAGAGCTTCAGAAAGGCTCCGAGAAAATGCTGACAAATATCAGGTTATGGAGAAAGGAATTTGAAGTGCAGGACTAACATGAACAGAAGGAATCCAGTGCTCTCGTGGAACGATGCCTTGTTCAGGTTTATGAGATGACAACAGGTTTGCATTGGTAAATGTGGAACAGCAGCAAAGATGGAAAGGTGAAGGTGAAAACTAAAGGTGAAAAATAAAATAAATAAAGTCCCAACCCATTCATGAAAAAAACAGTCTGCATTAATGTGGTTTTGGGTTGTGTCTACATTTGAATAGGTGGAGCAATTATCTCTTAAAATAGCAAATTTGAGTGCGGAGAACAATTTCGTCTTAGTTCAAACAGGCTCTTGAAAGTCTAGAAACAGAAGCTATTTTTTGCTCGTGATATCAGCAGAATTTTACAAATGAAGATGACCAAAAAAATGAACTGATATTTAGGAAACATTATTGTGATTTGTAAAGTGTGCTGCTCATCCTTTCTGTCACGTAATGTACCTTACACCCTTGACTGCTCACCGGTGCTGTGTAATAATTAGGTCCCAAAATGGATTGACTCACTGAAACCGCAACATATGGACTGGAAGCAGCCTGTGAACAGACAGATGCACTCTAATTAAATATCTATACATATATACATACAAAAAAACCCCACAACAACAAAAACAAACAAAGACACTAATCACACAGACTTTTCGTCAAGTGCATCGTCTGTCCTGAAGCCCCACCCCCCACCCGAAGTGGATTAGTGTGTCTACAAGAGGAAATGTGGAGCTCCAAAAGAAATGATGCTTCTCCAAATGCGTGCAAAAGGCTGAAAGAGAGGGAAGGTGTCCTAGAAACTCATGCAAGGGTGCTCTTTAATCACAAGGATCTCACTATGGGCTCTGCTGTTGGAGTCTCTGATCAGGTGTGAAAATGGCAAAGCATGTTTATTCATAAATGACTCATGTAAGGGAACATTAATATGGCAGAAGCAGATCCCGGGTAAGATGAGCAGTCATATTAGCATATAAAAGGAAATTATAGGCATACATGTACTTAAATTGTTTGTGGGTATACAATGGATGTTTAACAGAATTCCTTGAATCTAAAAATGTCCAATATTGTGTCCAGTATTAAAAATAAAATTGCGTGCAGTTGGTCCTGAAGTTCAATCAAACATTGCAGATGTTCAAAGCAGTTGCTCCAAACATGTCTATGCACTTAAAATAGGATTTTGCTCAGTGAAATCTCAGAGGCCTGAATTGCACCCCATGAGCACACACTTCAAAAAGAGGCACTTCTGTCTACAGCAGTGAGAAATGCTGCCTCTCCATTGAAGAATGAAAGGAGAATCCCTGATGGAAGATTTTTGTAGCAGCTGAACCACCTGCACAGCCATTAACATTCAGCGCAGCCTCTCTCAAAGTCACCATTAAGTGATGTGTGTGGGAGAGCAAGACGAGGGCTCTGTGGAGGATTTATAATTACTAATTCAATTGCAAGTATATAAATACAAATATAATTACTAATTGAAGACTCACTGTACTGCCCATTGTTCAAAACAAAACTGTGGGGGCATTTAACTGTTGCACCTTCATGAAGCTGTTCAACTGTTGTGAACTGAAATACAAATTAATGAAGCATAAAAGCAGTGACCATTTGGTAGTTTCTCTTTCCACAAATTTAAAAAGTAAGGCTTTCAAAGAAAAAAAAATTACTCCAAAAAATAGGTTTTAAAAAAAAGTTCTAAGTGTGTTATTCTCTTCTCCTATGAAGGTGTCAACAGTGGAACTTGAGCTGAGGCCTGAACGCTTCTAGTTCCATTTTGGAGTAGATTCTGAACTCGGATTACTCCAAGCAGAGCCCTCAACTTGACACTGGTCATTTTTCAGTATGAACCACTGACCTCTGCTGTAGAAAATCATACATCATCAGCTCCAGGGAGTGATAACTTCCTATCCTACATTGTCCAGTCAGAGCATAAAGCTGATAATCATGAGAGTGAGACAGAAAAGGGGGAGAGAGAAAGAAAGATAGAGAGAGATGCACATGAGAGACAGAGAGAGCGTCTTAAACCCAGTTACAATCTCATTTAATCATTTCGGTTGAAACTACTTATCAGGGACAGTCAGTAGAGCAATGCAGCAGGTTTGCTCTAAGGTTTGTTAAGTTTGCAAGGAGAGAGTGCTGTAAATGTTCCTGTTTATGTTCATGAAGTGCTAGTTTTATTATTCCAAAGCTTTTTGCGGTCCTAAAATTCCAGCAATTGCCTCCTCCATTTGGGGGCTGAAAACTATGAAACCAACATCTGTATCAGGATTACAAACAGTGTGGCACTCTGGCTCCTTGTGCGATTTAAAAGCTATTACAAAACAAATAAACAAACAAAAAAAAAACTCTGTGAGATTTCAGCCTAGGATGAGGAAAAGCCCTGTGAGAGGAGCTGTGTAGTCTGGCAGCCGCGTGCATAGAGAGCTGCCTCTGAACATCAGGCACGTCCGTTAGAAGGATTAGAAGACTTAGCTTGGGGGCTAAACAAAAACCCTGTCTGTTAGCTCGCATGCTCCGTTTCTGTGTGTTTGATTTTCCTCTTCTCCAGCACCTTTTTCACAAGAAGTCACACCCGTAAATGTACAGACAGTTTTCCACTACTGGGCTGTACGTGAGCAGCTGAAATGCTGAAATGTTGTTTGCCGGGTCTAAACCAAGTGAAATTCCCAACAGTGCGTTGAGTAGGCTGAGGTACAAACTAAATCCACCGGGTTGTAGGATAAGAGCATGATGGTCCTGTTTTTGTCTACATCTTATAGTGTCATCTGCCTGCACACACTGCAAAATAATAATACACAATCACATGCATTTGTTAACAATGTTATCTTTTTACAAAACTTTTCTTAACCATGTGTATTTTGCCAAACATGGTAAAAAAATAACAATGTTGTGGGATTTCGTCTTGTATAAGACCACAGCAGGTTCACATCATCCTAACCAAACCCACTTTTTATCTCTCTCCATTTTTTCACTCTCACTTCCACCAGGATGATCCCCTCTGACAGTAAAACCTTCCGGATCAATGATCTGGCGGCGGGGCGGGACTACGAGCTGTGCGTTCTGGCCGTGTATGACGACGGAATCACGTCCCTGACGGCCACGCGCGTGGTTGGGTGCGTTCACTTCCGCACGGCGCCCGAGGCCGGCCAGTGTCGCTTCGTGCACAGCCAGTTCCTGGGCGGCACCATGATCATCATCCTGGGTGGCGTGATCGTGGCCTCTGTGCTGGTCTTCATCATAATCCTCATGATCCGCTACAAGGCGTACGGAGGCAGCGATGGCGGCAAGGCCAAGGCCTCCGAGCAGCCGGCAGCGCCGCAGCCCGGCGGGAGTCAGATCCGCCGGTCCGGCTCCAAGCCGCAACCCTCATCCGGGGAGGAAGCCGCCCGCCGGAGGGACTCCTCGCCCGGGACGGACTGCCAGGCGCTGGTGCTGCTCAGCATGGAGAACGAGACACGGGAGGAGCCGAAACCACACCTCGCCTCTCCGTCGCCCGCCCCTGGCTCCGAGGCGTTCACGGCCACGCCCGGCCCGCCCGCGTCCAGACGGGCGAGCTTGGGCGGCCCGCCCTCCGAGGACACCCAGACGGACAGCAGCCCGACGGGCTCCACCATGTCCCTGTGCCTGATCGGCCCCGCGGCCAGTGACGGCCCGCAGCGCTCCAGGGACAGCAAGGGGGCGCTGGCGGGCATGGGCCTGCTGCCGGGGGAGCTCGCCAGAGCCAGGCATCGTTTCTCATTCGACGGGGACTACGCGCTGTTTCAGAGCCACAGTTACCCGCGCCGGGCACGGACCCGCAGACACAAGTCTACCACGCAGCTCGACGCAGACGTCTCACCGCCAACCAGCCGTAGGGGCACATTCAGCAGTACTGAGTGGATGCTGGAAAGCACAGTGTGAAGGAGACAAACACACACACACACACACACACACACACCAGACTACAAACTATAACACTCATAAATACTCACACATGCACAGATTCACACACAACAAACTAAATACTCTAACACACTCCTACACAAATATGAAGTACTCGTAGATTCACTCACACACACACACACACAAATACGCATGCACAGACTTTTCTCATGTGTGTCTTTGTCCAGATTACATTAGTGTTCAGTGTTCTGTTTGAGAGCACAGTCTGGTTCCATCCTGCCTCCTCCTGAGGTCCAAGAAATAGAGAGAGAGAGAGAGAGAGAGAGAGAGAGAGAGAGAGAGAGAGAGAGAGAAAATAAAATCTACAGAGATAAATAAGAGAGACAGACAGAGATAGATAGAGACAGACAGTCAGTTGCTATGCCCCTTGTAGTAATGCAGCTGTGCCTTATTCCTGAATCTGTACCAATGGAGGATGCTGCTACCTGTGACACACGCAATGAATAAATAAACAATTCAACAAAAAAACCCAACAAAACCACCACCACGCAAACAAAATCATCCCCTTCAATTTAAACATGTGCACATGCACACACACACACAGACACACACACTACTGTCTCCCCGCCTCGGGATGTCCTCATAACTTTGTGGGAATACATCGTAAAAACATTTTTTTGTTATGTTTCGTTATTTTTATATGTGATGCCAAGGTGAGAGGCTGATGGAGAAGTGACTGTTTGCGGTTTTCTTTTTGATAAAAACTTGATGACAGTAGAAATGACAAACGTCTTAGAGAGAGCCTGGGTGAGATCCTACTGTGTGTCGGCTAACTTCAAAGACTTTTGCACAGAAGACACGAGATAATATGGACAAGTATCACACCAGTCTATACACCAATAAAAAAAAGACATCTGAATAGAAATATACAAATACCGATCATTTTAGGTAGAATGAACATCTGAGCCTGGATAATTCTGTGGACTCCTTTAGACAGAATGGACTATATCCTAAAATGTGTCATTCCTCAAGTGACTGTATGATAGTAATCGGTATTGTATCTGGCTGGTCTAGATAAAAAAAAAGACAACAATTGCAAGAACAGAAACAAAAAAAAAAACATATATAAATATATTACAATCTATCGCTGTATGTGTTCTAAATATGTAAGTCATAGGTCACATGACTTTTTACAAAGCATTCTGAGTGATGGCCACACGTTTTTACATTAAAAATCTGGGTCATCACATCTCCCTTAATTTAGTATATTAAAGTTTTGACCACTTACCCCTGATGGAAGGGGATTAAAGATTTTTTGTGTGTGGGTTGGCTGTGTGAAGTTTCATGTGTGTTATTTTTCCTAACACTTCTGGTCTTCCTTTTATTCCTGTGGTATAAACACCGCATTTTTCGCTCTGAGTTTATATCATCCCATCATCCTTGTGTGTGTATACATCTAGGAGCGAGTGCTGGGCATTAGCATTAACGCAGAACAACAGCTGGAAATGCACGGCTGGGAGAGACTGATACATGCGCTTGCTAAACAGCATCTTCCCTTATTTGTTCCAGTAAAAGAACCGTTGTTGCTCGATAATGTTCCTGTTCTAGAATAAAGGATGCAGTTTTTGTCACGCAGCTTCCATTACATCCGTTAACAGCGGTAGGTGGTAGATTGGTGAAGGATAGTGATGACTAGACTGGCTCAGGGCCATAGAGCAGTACTCTCTCCTGCATACCAAGGCCATTATCAAGCAAATTAACATGGTAATTGTTCCTGTGATGGTCGAGTCTCTAATTACCCCCTCCCAAGGAAAAGGGGCAAGTAAAAACAAAAGCACCTGTTTACTGAAGTGGATTGGACTTAGGGCAGCATATGGTGGTTGCATTCTCAGTTTCTTAGGTGAAATTGTGCGTAAGTGTAATTAAGAGAAAATGCTGTGCTGTTTACCTCAGGTTGGGCCTGGTTTGCCCCCCCAAACAAAGCTCCATTCGAGCTTGTTCCACCGCACGTTCAAAAACCAAGAACTGAA
>JAOYMR010000012.1:7725707-7737930 GCA_025802075.1 Tenebrosternarchus preto | reverse complement strand
GTTGGGCCTGGTTTGCCCCCCCAAACAAAGCTCCATTCGAGCTTGTTCCACCGCACGTTCAAAAACCAAGAACTGAAGAACTGGCCCAAGATGAAAGCCAACAGAACTTTAGGTTCCAGCTGGAGTTTGTTTTTCCTCCAATTTGAGAGACAGCTGGGGAAAAAATGTTCATGGTGACAAAAGCAACAGAGCTGACTGTATTGCAAAAGCTCTCCACATAGTATAGCCAGGAAACATATCCATGACATACAGCCACGAAGCATGACCACAAGAGATATAACCAGCAGCAAAAGCATTTTTAATGCACTTCCACTCAGCACTAAAGTTTCAACTCTATTGCATTACAAAGTTCTATCCAGCTTTTACTGAAGACTGTTGGTCTTCCTTCACACTCTCGTGCGCTCTGCTCTGTGTGCACATGTGCAAATGGGGCAACCAGTCAACAATGTTAAGCTCTACTGGCTCCATGCTGGGGGACCAGTAGGTCTGCTGGTGCCAGCTGTGAGCACATAGTAAAAACTACACAGCTGGAACCTTTGATACTCGACCAGTGGCCAAAGGAAAAATCACAGTTCCAGCTATGTGCCGACAGAAGGTTCCGGCATTTTGGTCAGTGAAAAAAAAAAAAAGATTCAAATATTAAGATCAAGACAGAACAGAAGTCATTCCAAAAAATGGAAAAAAAAAACCTCTAAAAATGTCTTTTCCTAAACTCATGACCGATTTACACTGGCAAAGATTCAAAACTAATAATCTGTTTTTTTAATTTTTTTATTTGTTTGTTTTTGCTTTCTGTGCTTATATAAAGATGAAGAGGGAATAGGAGGGAATGCTTTCACCTAATCAAACATTTGACCTTAGATCAGTGTTAACACCGAACATTACACCAAATACGTATCACAAGAGCATAATTTGTGCTGTGACAATATTTTCTTACTATTAACGTAGAACCTCATAACGGATCAAGGAAGTATTTGATGTGATCACCGTGCAGGGAAAAAGAAGACGGGTTGGCTGGATAGTTTTGCAGTTTCTTCAATCAGTTTGGCACATTTTCCAAAGCAGTGCTACACACGCTCAAAACATCTCACACCTGCATCTGGACTAGCACTAGAATCATAAAAGCATGAATTTGTTTATTCAGTGTTGCCACTTGAATGTTGATTGACGTAAACAAACACTTTTGTAAGGAGATGTAGCAGTTTTGTTTTAATGGAATATTCCAGTAATTTTCAACATAATCTATCTGAATCATTAGTAGTGTTTAGCTGATTACCACAAATAATAGTTTAATAAAAAAATCATTCAAAGCATGCTTACAGTGGAAGGCAAGGGATAGTTGTTGAACTCTCTCAAAAACTGCCCTGTGGCCTTTATTATAAATCTGTTCAAGCTGACATATTTTTCTGTTTTGATTCTGCTCTTTTTCATACAACAAAACACATTCAATTACTGTCTATGGCTAATTTGCCAAATTCAACAGATACAGCACCCAGTAGTCTTTGCTCCAAAATACAGTAAACTCCAGTGTAACACATACGGGGTGTGTGGGTGTAGATATGTGTGTAGGAAAGATATACACTGGACCAAATGTGCTTATAATGAAAAAAGATTCTGACTTTCTGATATTTTTTTTTTCTGGTCTCCATATTTTTCTTGTTCATTTGCTTGCTTTTTTAAGTTGTTTATTTATTTATTGCTTACTAAAACATATGGCCAGGTTTACATGTGAATATGTGGCATTTACTTGAAGTAACATAACTGAATGTTAAACCCTCATTAACACTGCAATACAAATGTGTGTGTATGTGTGTACGCGTGCGTGTGTGTACTTATGTACGTCTGTACATGCAGTCAAATGTCTGTGTGTGTGTGTGTTTATGTACTTGTGTGTGTATGTACTTATGTACATCTGTACATGCAGTCAAATGTGTGTGTGTACGCGTGTGTGTGTACTTATGTACGTCTGTACATGCAGTCAAATGTGTGTGTGTGTGTTTATGTGTGTGTGTGTGTATGCGTGTGAGTGTGTGTGTATACATGTGTGTGTGTGTACGTGTGTGTGTGTGTACTTGTGTGTGTGTGTGTACTTATGTACGTCTGTACATGCAGTCAAATGCCTCACTAAGGTGAATATTCAGTGCTCACAATGCGCAGTGCTGCACGGAGCTGTGTGTAGAGCTGAGTGCAGAGGTGTGTGTAGAGCTGAGTGCAGAGCTGTGTGTAGAGCTGAGTGCAGAGCTTTGTGTAGCTCTGCTTTCCTCTATCAGACTCCCTAATGTAAACAGAGCTGTGTGTAGCTCTGCACTCCTCTGCCTTACTCCCTAATGTAAACGGAGCTGCACACAGAAGAGCAAAGCATGTGATTTAATAACCAGGCAGACAAACCAGAACAGGAGACGCAAGGCGAAATGTCAAAAAATCAGTAAAGAGAATCAGCAAAACAACCAAACCCAAAAGGGAGAAAAACAAGAAGGAAAATAATGCTGGGGGATCCAGTGATTGAAAAGGGCAAATGACACAAAGACAGAACATGAGAGAACCTAAATATGTATAAAGGGGGTAAATGGGGAAAGCAGAGAACAGGTGTGCTGGGTTAGTAGGTGAGCGAACTGAATCAGTGTTCAAGGGCAGTGGGTTCGAGAAGTCGGATTATGGGTCATTGACAGCAGGGCAGGATATCACTCTTCATCTTCATCTTACCCAGTAGGTTTTGATTCCAGTTCTGGGCCCCAGTGCCCCGACACACATGGTCTAGCTGATTGGCTAATTAAGCCTTTAATGAATCAGATCAGATGCGCTAGAGAAGGGAAAATGTTTAAGCTCACGGGGCATATGATGGAAAAAAGAGTGAAGAAAAAGACTAGCAGAGAGCCTCAAGATTGGAGATTGAAATATTGATAATACAATGTTCTAGTCAGTATAAACTTTAATTTGTGGAATTGGCATACTGGCTTAACCCTTAAATATGCAAATATGTAAATAAGGTCAGTATTGACCCCTGACCTCTGCACTCTCACTTTTTATATTTTTTTCTAGATACACCTACAACTCCTTAGGCAGTTTAGCAAAGTACCAAAAAAATAATAATAATAATTTTATATATATATATATATTATTTTACCATTGCCATTACAATATCATGACATATATGTTATGGATCTTTAATGGCCTGAGGCATGTACGTACAAAATAGTTGGCAAAACACCCATGTGCTTTGGATTAAACATACTTTGCTGCTCACATTGTGCTTCAGTGGTTAGACTGAAATGGGGGTGTGGCCAAGGAGACACAAAAAGGAGACTGAGAGGGTAAACACTATCTTCCCACTTGACTGACAGTGTCCTTCTACCTGAGACCCCGCCTCCACCTGCTGTACGTTTAGCGCAACAGGGCACATCCTGATGAAAAAGATCATCTAGATTCCAGTAGTGAGTGAGCAAATAACATATACATTGTTAACACAAATTATTATTTACCCATATCAAAACAATTGCAAAAGAAAACATTCAACTCAATCAGGTGAGAGGATCAGCACCAACAGTGATGTTCTGAAGAACACAATAACAAGGGAACAGTCAACAATGAATCCAGTGAAAGAGTTAAATAAACAAATCAAATGGAATGTGTGCATTTGTGTGTGTGTGTTGAAACAGCTTAGCCTGTGGAATACCCAGCAGTTAACATTTTGCACAGGATGTTGCACAACAGTGTGCATTATTCTCCAAATCAAGGTGCTCATTCTTAAAGCTCCACATCCTGAAACAATCTGCATGGTATAACTTTAAAATTCTTTGAACCCAATCAAGACACAAAATGATGGCTTTAATAAAATTCCCTCTTGAGTGGAATGTCTGAACAAAGCTCTTCAGAAAGAACGTTTGCTATATCTGTCTCAGACAGTGTGTCAGAAAGGGAGTACTTGGGGATTTTTTTGATGGAACATCACACATTTTATTTATTTATTTATTTATTTATTTAGCTGTGGTGCATCTTCATGAATATCATGTCCTACTTATGTCATAAACTTACAATCTCAAATGTGATCAGGAGCTTCATCTCATTTATTGAAAGAGTATGCTATCATCCTGGTGTGTGTGTGTGTGTGTGTGTGTGTGTGTGTGTAATAATATTGGCTTTTTTGAGAACTAAAGATATCTACAGAAAGATAACATATAAAAATATATTTAAAACGAGGTTCAGTAAGTAAAGTTATTTTACAGCCACCTAATATGTGTTTTAATGGGCCATGCCTTTATGTCCATGTATATTAGTGTTATTTTCTTTTTGTTGTTCTAGTTATGGTTGAACAGGATACATTTTTTGTATGATTTTTGCTTGGGGCCAGATCTAGACGTCAGTATTAGTTAAATACTCCAGGTAATGGATCCTATCTCTCTCTTTCTCTCTCTCTGTCACTCTCTCTCTCTCTCTTACACATATACACACTCAAATTTATTCATTTATTCAAGATGATCTGAAAAGCTGTGGGTTAAAGTGTAAGTAGCCCTCAATGCTTGTGTGGTTAAACAAAAGTGCTGCCTCAAGCTCATGTTGTGAGGAGGATTTCACGTCTGAGCTCCCTTCCACTGCAGCATCTCGATGGGGCCGTTAGTTTTGAACAGCCTCCCTCCATATCAATCGTGCTCTCTGCTTGACTAGATCCTTCTGTTCAGAACATGCAAACATCACTAACCATGTCGTTTTAGGGGCATTTGGTGGTGGACGGCCTGGATAAGTCCGGCTGTGGCTGTATGCTTCCCTGGAAGGGAGCCTGTAGATACACAGTGTCACCCTGGTGAACCTTTACTATTTGACCACCCCAGACCGAAACTCAGCCCTTCTGCTCAGCCCAATCAACACTGGCAGTTTTGAGGGTCGCACCTGCCTCAAGTCAGCTGGACCCAGTGACATGAAGTGACCTCTAGTGCCGTTCCATTACAGGAAGTCAGGATAGTCCGTAGCTGAGATTTATGACTTAGCTAACACACTTGTTCATTTCTTTCCTCTGCGGTCACCTACACCTGCTCTCTGAACCACACAGGCCAGTCCACACCTATCTGTTTTAGAGGGTTTTTTTCCAATCCATCTGCACCAAGGGTATAAAATGCCAACAGCTACAGGACAACCGACGTTAATTATATAGCGAACCGCATCGCTTGTGCTTGCTGCTTGTTTGTGGGGGCATTTGCACAGTAAGAATTGCTGGTGTTAAATCAGAGCTAACAGTGCACGCTGGAGGAGGGGGAGAGAGATGCAGACAGTACACCAGCGACTGCACAGACACAGCGGGTGCTAGTTTAATAATTCACCATTTGCTGTTTATTGCTGAATATTTCGCTGTGAATATTTTATTGTGCATCATGCCCTGTAGAGCCATTCAGTGGAAGCAGAGACCTCTGCAGAATAAGGAATCAAGAATCAAGAATAAGAAGACCCTGCTGGATTAATGGTATATGTGTTGTATTTTCAGTACTGATATTGCCCTTAAAATACAGCTCTTAAGTAACTGGAAGATGTCTTTTTTTCTGTACTGCAGTAGATAAATCAAACGAAACAAACACAATGACAAACTGATGCCTGGAGGCTGGTATCTATGGGATATTATGCTCTCCATGCACAGCTATTATTATGCACTTGGCCCTTTAACTGGACAATTGACTACACAGCTGTTTTTTTAGCCAATTGCATCATTATCTCATGTGCAAGGGAGCTAATAAGCAATTACATATTTTATTTCTTTTATATGAAAACCATTTTGCTGTTATTTTGTACAAGTAAGCAGAGGCATCTATATTGACAAGATCCAACAAAAAATCATGTTTTAACAAGCATTTTGAGGGAAAGACCCATGCAGCAGTAAAATGACCTAAAACATTATTACCAAAGCAAGCACAGAATTCTCTGTCACTTGGCTACATACATTTAATCTACTGACGGCAAAGCCAAAGGCAAACCCCCCCTCACATAATGAAGCATTGGTGTGTTACAGACAGTTATTGATTGCTATGTACACATCTTTATTTAAGATCAGTGTTCAGTTACTCTGAAATGGGGAGCCATGCATAAAGAGACCACATTAATTTGTGGTTCCACCCAACATGCTCACCACACCCAAATGACATGAGTAAACCCTTATCAGGATCTACACCTGAGAATTTATATATATAATTTATCCATTAATATATATATATATATATATATGGTGTTGGACTATTGATAGCAATTATAGAACTCAAATAAAAGCCCCAAGCAGATTCCGTTTATGTGTTTCCTAGTTTTGTTTGTGACAAAGTTCCAAACCAGGAAGCATTTCGCAAAGTTCAAATTAAACTGCCCCTTCTTTCAGCATTATCTTTAAAACCCTAAAGCATCTTATCTGACCTGAAACGAGGTCAAAGCAAATAACATTCTACATGGGTGAAAAAAATCTAAAGTTTTGCCTCAAATCTCTTTCACAGAAAATGCCGTTATTACCAACCACTGCACTCTCCTGCTTTGGCTGTTTGTTTCCAGAGGTGGAGCCCGTCCACCCCCGTCTATTCCCAAACAAAGGGAGGTCGTGGGCACCACCTCCTCCATCGCCTGGCTTTCCTGGTCCACGTGCGCTTACTGCAGGCTTTTGGCTGGGGTTTTTGACTGCAGAGACTAACTTATGCCTCTGTGTTCAGGCATAAAAGCCTGAATGAAAAGCTGAAGTCATTCTGTGCCATGACACTTGCATTTTATATATATATATATATAAATACAAACAAAATACGAGCAGTTCAGGAGGGCTCACACTGATTTGCTATGACAGATTCATCTCTTTTTAATGTATACCTGAGTCTGCTGAGTGCATGTGTATGTGTGTGAGAGAAAGAGAGAGAGAGAGAGAGAGAGAGAGTTCATATGTGTGTGTGTGTGTGTGTGTGTGTGTGTGTGTGTGAGAGAGAGAGAGAGAGAGAGAGAGAGTTCATATGTGTGTGTGTGAGAGAGAGAGAGAGAGCAAGAGAGAGAGAGTTCATGTGTGTGTGTGTGTGTGTGAGAGAGAGAGAGAGAAAGAGAGTTCATATGTGTGTGTGTCATTTACTATGACCATTAAAAAAAAAAAAGTCTATTAATCTAATCTCACGCCATTATAATAGCGAACTAGCCGGTACAACAATGTAGCACATTTTCTTGCTTCTTTGCATCATAAAATAAACTTTTTATTGTATTAATTTATTGTATTAATTAACATATATTAGTATTCTCCTCCACTCCATTACAACTGTGGCTATATATTTTGGTTTTCAGTTGTGGCTTCCTAGTAAGTATGGGGAGGGGTGTGAACTTTACCTGAATTGTGTTCCACATAATACATGCCATCGCAGAGTAATTAACAAGAATTACAGTGCAACAGGTGCTGACTGGTTTGATTCGGCAAACAAACGTCCGACACACATCAGTCTTCAGTGTGCTTGTGCCTCGGTGGCCACTTCAGGAGGCCCACGCCTCGGCAGACGCCTCGGCCCTGTGTGTGTTAGGACCGATCGGAATCTCAGTAGTTGTGAAAAACTCTTCAGCACTAAGGGCCCTTGCAGAGATTGCCATCAGTAAGCCACATGCTGTGGACTGGTATTCCGGAGTAAATTTCTCAGAGAGGTCTTACGTTGAAATAGCTGTGTGAAATCAGACAGGTTTATATCTCTGCCCATAAAACTGGTTGGGCTGCTGTTGTATAACCTTTGTTTGGGCATTTTTGCCTTAATAAGGATATTAAAAAGGATATTAAAAACTGTGTTATTTATAGACAGAACTGTGTTTTGGAATCTACTTCTGCAGTAAATGATGTGATGACCTAGAGGACAGTGAATCTGATTGCTGTTTCCTGCACAGGTAAGATTCCAGTGCAAGACATGTATCCCGATGAGAACCTGTATGTTTATATTGGGACAATGGAATTTTAAAATGTCCTTGACAGGAGGAGGACTTTTTTTTTTTTTGGCCAAAGACCACTTCCTCTTCAAAGCCATTGCTTAGTTTCCATAGTTACCAGGTGCTTCTAGTTACAAATAGCAAGAAAAAAAGAAATGCATCCAACTAAACAGCTCAGGTTTTGGAGGGTTTCATTTTGAAGCAGCTTTGTATTTTCTTGTTTCTTTTAGGATTGTGTAAAGCTCACCTTAACCCTTAAGTGTATAGCATTACCTCTAAAAAAAAAAAAAAAAAAAAAAAAAGACCATAATGCAGTAGCCAAGGTCACGTGACACAAAAGGGTTTGTAAATACTATGCTGCAGTCAGGAGAAGTCGTACGGTGGTCACGGCAACACCACTCTGCGGTCACTCACTCTGCAGCTGCAGTTCATGAGTTATAATGTGATGGCCATGCAATCGTTAACCTGTGACCACAAATACTGTTAGGAGCCGTTTAGCAGAACATTGTTCGCTATGTTCCAAGTCGTGGTCTCTAGTCTAGTTCATGGGGGCCTTGTGTTGTATGTAACAGTTAATCCTACGTTGCTCCCAGGGTTTTGCAACATGTCCCAAAGCAAAGCAAAGTTCACTCCAATATTGACAGTAATGACAACGATAGTAATTCCCTGTAACCCCGTGACAATACATCCATTAGGAAGTGGTCTGTTTGTTTGTTTGCAGTTTGTTGGTCTGTTTGTTTGTCTTTCCAGCAGAACAGCAGGAATCTCTGCTGCTTTCTGCCTATGAGAAGAGTCTCCGTGGAAACCAGCAGCTAATTCCTGCACAGCCCTTTTTCATTTTGATCTCCCTGTTGGAATGTGAGAAACGAGAGACTTGGACAAATGCCCCTCCCCTTCTCTTCTCCTCAGAGCTGGCTTTATTGTAAATCAGAGGTGCTCCTGGAGTAGATAATCCACCTCTCTCTGAGGCTGGCCAATAGACACCCTGCCCCGTGTTTCATCAGCCTCTCTCATTTGCATGAGCCATTAACTTGGGTTCCAATATGCAAAAGAGGTTCTTGCTGCAATAAAACCCATATTAAATTTGCATGACTTATAATTCTTTCCATTCGTGTGCAAGGAGAAGGAGGGGGTGAGAGAGAGAAAAGGAGAATGTGTGTGTGTGTGAGAACCGAGAGAATGGTGCACTGGCATCGGGTCAGGCTGACACCATGAAACAGGTTGGCTTCAAGCCAGAGGAGTACCCTCCAGCATCAACAATGTGCTTATGGTCATTTTCCTAATGTATAAGGCAGCTGGGTCATATTCTCTTACCTGTGGCCCTCTGTGCTCACACCAGACTACAGAATGGACTTTCTCTCTGGGTAGAATCAAGAAATAGGAGAACATTCCACATTTAGATTAGGGTGCTCTGGCTCAGCATACAGATGAGATGTTTCACTGTATCTTCCTGTCTGTGGAATCGATGAATAAAAAATCCATATTCTTATCATAATAATCTAATATACAAGACGCTTCAATGATGCACTTCCAGCTGAATGATATTCATCTTTCATTCCAGAGTTTCTTAGTTCTGCATGGTCAGAATCCAACAGCGTGTTGTATTTGACCAATCTCCTTTGAAATGACTTTGAAATCAGTTTTTTTCTACACTTATGATCTGTCAGGACATTAGTTACAAGGACCTACAAATAACTGCTAGTGTGAAGAAATGGAACAAGTGTAGGATCTCTAATGAAGAAAAGTGGGACACTTCCTCCTTTTATTAAACCGTATTGTACATTAGCTGTGTGCATCTCATTGGAAGAGGCTTCCATGGGTCATGAGCGAAATTTCATCATCATCAGTTTAATAATGAAGACACATACAGTATTATATATACAAATGATCACATATATTCATATATATACATACACACTATAGTGGATACAAAAAGTCTACATACTCCTGATAAAATCACAGATTTTTGTAGTGTAAAAAAGCAAACCAAGTGAAATCCTTTTTCACCAAAGTTCACAACATGTCACAACATATAAATATGATAAACAACATGAAAATTTCTAGGAAAAAACAAAAACTTGCAACACCAAGCTTGCATATGTGTGCTTACCCTTTTAAATTTTGTAAGTGGCAGATTTTTTTCAGAATTACAAACTGTCACGGTGGCCGCCCTGGCCGCCTCCCCCTGTCTCGTTTCTGTGTGGGCGCGTGTCTGAGTGAGAGTGCGTCTGTGTTTTCGTGAATGTTCGTCGGTGTTCGTGGATGCTTGTTGGTGAACGTTCGTTAGTGTTATTCGTTTCACCTGAGTCTTGTTAGGGTGTGTGTATATGAGCGTGTGCATGTCACTGAGTCTTTGTCGGTCTTTGGTTCGTGGACGTTGATCGTTGTCGTGGTAAGCGTTGTCTCCTGTGATGTGTAAACGAAACCGAAAATAAAACGGTTCATATTTATATAACGCACGTTGGAGTTTATGTCGCTCTTTGCAGCTCCCCCCACACTCGGACGTGACAGAAACTAAATCCCCTATTAACTAGAACTAAAATCCCTTATTAGTTTTTAGTATACATACTAAAAATAAGTTTTTCTGCAGGCGTCTGATCACTGTTGGCAGGGCGCAGAACAGGACAGTCAGCAGTGAACGTCTCTGCCACTCCCTGCATCTTCCCTGTTTCTGTCATCTTTCCTGACAGGATTCCCTGACAGAATTTCCCTGACATCTTTTTGGTAACATCGACTTGAAAAAGCTATGCCCCTCAAAGAGCTTACAACGCAGGTAAGGGATGTTACTGTTGAAAAATATCAATGTAGAGAGAGTTACAAAATGTTTGTAAGGAATGGAACAGTGTAAACACTAAAATAAACAAGCCGAAAAAAAAAATATGGCACAACATATGACATATTACTAAGAACACGATGTCCCTCTAAAACTGAGAAGACCAGAATAAAACTGGTCAGGCAGGATGTCAGTGGGCTGTACAGTAATGTTAAAATTGCTAGTTGCTCCCTACATATAACAACAATTTACTCAATGTTTCAATATGTCTGGGCTACAGGTGAGGGTGTCAAGACAAAAACCTTTTTAATAACAAAAAATATGTTTGCAAAATGTACATTCAGTCTTCCAAAAATCGTGTGGAATACCATAATGGGCCAAAGGGACCAATGTTTAAATTTAACTTTGTTCATTGTTTCTTCAGCTAGATCTGCCTTAATCAGAGAATAATGCATAACTACAAATACCAGTCAATTTTAGTGCAAGACCTTAAGGCTTCTGCTAAAACACTTACAAATGAAGAATTTTCAATGATTAACATCCAATCTTCACCAACCTCTGTTGGAGCCACTCCTCGAGTTTAGGGGTCACACCCCAAGTGCCCCTGTGTGTGCATAAAATACTGTATATACCCATAGAAAAGGTGCACAAAAAGAAATATACACCGATCAGCCACACCATTAAAACTATTGACAGATGAAGTGAATAATATCTCATAACGATGGCACCTGTCAAAGGGTGAGATATTAAGCAGCAAGTGAACAGTCAGTTCCTGAAGTTGATATGAAGCAGGAAAAACAGACAAGGATATAGCAGCTTTAACAAGGGTCAAATTGTGACAGCTAGGCAACTGGATCAGAGAATTTCCAAGACAGCCATTCTTGTGGTGTTTTCTGGCATGCAGTTGGTGTATACCTACTAAAACACTTGAAGCTTTCCATCCACTTCAACATTCAGAACTGGGAAAAAAATAATTTCATTGCTTAATTGCACAACCTGTATATTAGATTCAGTTCCTGCAAACTTACTCAAGGAGGTATTACCAACTATAACTGAACCTCTTCTAATGGTTGTTAACATATCCATTACCGTGGGTCACATGCCCCAGTTATTAAACCTCTAATTAAGAAACCAAATCTTGATCTATATATATATATATATATATATATATTATCTAGTTACAGACCTCAAACCTATCATTTTTATCTAAGATCATAGAAAAGGCAGTGGCCCAACAAGTATGTGTATATTTGCAAAAGAACCACATATCACAATATCCTGCTAGAAACATTAGAAAATTGAATTGGAATCCCAGGAACAGCCCTATCATGGTTTAAATCTTACATAACTGATTGCTAGTTTGTAGAGGTAAACAATGTCCCTCCAATCGCACAAAAGTGAAATATGGAATACCACAAGGATCCATCTTAAGACCATTATTATTCACATTGTATATGCTACTACTGGGTACAGTTACAGTGAGGAGAACAAGTATTTGATACGCTGCTGATTTTGCTGGTTTTCACACTTGCAATGCATGTAGAAATCTGT
>JAOYMR010000012.1:7713837-7725607 GCA_025802075.1 Tenebrosternarchus preto | reverse complement strand
CACACTTGAAGAGCACCTATGATAAAAATTACAGATTTCTACATGCATTGCAAGTGTGAAAACCAGCAAAATCAGCAAATACTTGTTCTCACTGTATAAGCAAGCATGGTGTCAACTTTCACTGCTATGCAGATGATACCAAGCTATACATATCAGCCAAACCTGATGACAGACCTAGATTACAGAAAAACAAAACAAAAACAAAACAGAGGTTCTCCTCTTGGGCCCAAAGACAGCAAGACAAAAAATTTCAGATTTAAAGCTAAATCTCACCGACTTCCTACTTTCGTCTTATTACTATTAGGATGCTATAATAAGAACTTAAGCTTCAACTAGTTCAAAATTCTGCAGCCAGAGTTCTAACTAGAACCAGAAAATTCGGTCATACCAGCCCAGTTCTATCAGCCTTACACTGCCTCCCAGTTAAATTTTGTATTGATTATAAAATCCTTTTATTAACATAAAGCTCTGCATGGGCTCACTCCTGATTATTTGCAAGAGCTTATTTCGTATAATGAGCCTCCACATTTACTAAGAATATAGGGTGCTGCTTCTTACTTGTTTCATTAATCAATAAGGTAACAGTAGGGGGAAAAGCCTTTTCTTACAAAGTCCCCCAACTATGGAACAACCTTCCATAAAATGTCCAGGACTCTGACAGTCTCAGTCTTTAAGTCTAGGCTAAAAACTTACTTTTTTAGTTTAGCGTTTGGTAATTAATATCCCCCCTTAGATAAAGGCTAAAGATCCAGGGATTCACAGGTGGAGGGTTTTATGGTATACTGAGACGCTGGTGCTGTCGTCTCACCACGGCACGTGTTCACTCAAGTTTGCTGACGGTGGGGTGGAGGAATGCCATCAGGGTGCCCCCAAGTCTGTGTTACCTTCTGGTTCTGTCCTTTTAGTTAAGATGTAATAGTTAAATTGCCAGAGATGCTGTCCTGCTTCTGAAATATCTATATTTTATGTTCCATAATTAGTCCCATACAGAACTAACTGTCTCTCTTTACTTTTACCGAGCTAATGGATGTCCCCCATCTGGCTTGGTAAGGATTGATGAGGCTCTCCTGTTACCTGCCTCAGACCAACCACCTCCTACTTATCCAGACACGGATAGAAGATGAATCAACTGGACAGAGGCCCTTCTCAACACCCCTGATTCTCCAACACCCCACCCCACCCCCCCTTGTGGCGCAGCCCTATATTATGTCATGTTTTATTTAATTTTTCAAAAATATTTAGCTTGTTGCGTGGTGACCACTTGGTTCTTCCCACGTTTTCTTCCTCACTCTCTTTGGGACTCTTTCCTTGCCACTATTGCCTTTGGCTTGCTCACTGGGGGCTTGGACGTGGACACTTGTAAAGCTGCTTTGAGACAACATCTGTTGTAAAAGGCGCTATGTAAATATTGATTTGATTTGATTTAAAAGTGACCCAAGGAAGGAAAACCAGTGAAAAGCAAAATGGTCATGCATGACCAGTATTTACTGATGCATACTGAGAGTAACATCTAGCCCATTTGGTCCTGTCCCACAGAAGGGTTTCAGTAGCACAAATTGCTTAAAACGTTAAAGCTGAGTAGAGGAATAACATACTGCAGATTGACACATAGCATTGTCATAACATTTCTGCATATGGGGCTGTGTAGCCAAAGGCCAGTGAGAGTCCCCTGATGTTTACAAAATACAGACCACCACTCTACAGTGTTTGTCCCCTATACCAGAACGTTTGCAGGTCATGGGTCAGGACAGTGAGCACTGAATGTCTCCCTGCCACTCCCTGCAGTTAACCATTCTGTCCATGCCTTTTCTCACCACTTCAGCCCAAGTCAAAAGTTTGCATTATCTCCCATTTGACACTTCCCTGGTCAACCTGTATAGTCTGGCACCATATATCCCCAGGTCTTTGATCTCACATGTTTTTAAGCATCCCATAAACCCTCTGACAGTGCAGTGCCTTGTCTTCCATCCCATTCCCTGAACTCCACTAACAGGTCTAAGTATTTTAACTGTTCTCCTTTCATGGGTACCATCCCAGCCTTCATCCCATGCCACTGTGAGCTTGACCAACAGTACAGAATTCATAGCAAGAGCCCACAATGCCATATCTGGCTGTAAACTGGTACCCTAGATTTCCCCTAGGAAATGCAGTGTCTGCCAAAGTCCAACTTCATTTTGCAGTTTACTCCTGGTGTCAGAATCCTGGATACTGGCTTCCTGCTGGTGGTATTTATAGACTCACCCTGCCTGATAAAAATTGACTTTGGTGCCCAGTTGAATTCTTGTGGATGCATTCTTGGCTTCTTCTCTCAATTACCTCTGCCAGCTTTCTGAGCACCTGATTGTGTTGCATTCTGAACCAACCTTGTGTCAGTGTAATCTTGCAACCTGTCAAGTGTGCTGGAGTGAGGCATTGAATAAGATTGCAGACTTGCTCAGTGACGAACTACTGCTCAAGAGTTCATGGATAGGGCAAGGTGTCAAAAGTTGCCCTTAAAAAAACTGAGACTTTGGCAGTTTCCAGAAATGACCTGCCAATTGTCAGCTTGTGGCAGCCTTCTATGTTGTCCAGTGCCCCTGTGCAGGATAGCCAAGATATCCAGCCCAATATCCACCAGATCTGGTGGTAGTCTGCTCTCTCCCTGGCCCCAAGTGCCCCTTCCACGACCATGCTACCCTTGAATATGATGTGCAGTGATGGCACCAAACCTTAGGACATCCAGGCAGCTGAATCGAGTTGATCCTCACCAGGCCTGCTGAGAGTGACTGATGCATTTCATTGTCTGAGGTTGGCCAAATATTGCCTTCCCATTTGCCTGACTTGAATATTCTCCATTGTGATATGACTATACCTGGGATAACATATGGATCAGTGCCACACTATCTTAGCATAATTTTTTCTTAGCCATAAACTGGTATGGCACTGATCTATATGCAGGGACCAGGTCTAGCCATTCCACATACATGTCTGTATTCTCCCTATTAGCTGTCTGGATCCATTTCCAAATCATGAAGGTATGTTCCACACTGCCAGTAAAACCTAGGATCTTAGCCTTCTAGCACCTTTTGTAGCCATCCTCCATCAAATAGATACTCATCCTTCTTGCCATCACTGAGGAGATCTTTCTTCCCACCTTCAGAATGGCTATGTGAACCTAAACTGAGGTTTTTCATTACACACCAAGGTTAGTTTGGTGTCTCACAGGGATCTGTTATAGGGCCTAACCTTTTTTATTTATATATACTCCGTCTAGGTGAAATTATCCATAAACACTGTTAGTTTCCACTGCTGTGCAGATGATACCTAGTTATTTGTCTCAGCCAAACCAGAATACAATCATCAACTTAATATCATTGAGGAATGTGTAAAAAACATCATTTTGAGAAAGTTTCTCTCAATCCTGACAAAACAGAAGTGCTTCAGGCTTTCTGTTAATACCTCTCATCTTAGATAAAGGTGTAGATCTGAGGGTTCATAGACCTTGAGAGTTATGGTAAACTGGGACATCATGGTGCTGTCACTTTGCCTCTTTTTGTCACTCAGGTTTGTGGACTGGAAGTGGTCGAGTGCTGATGTTTGAGGAAGGACTCATGCTTATGTTTCCTTCTGGTTTTGGTGAAAGACCACACTTATCGACTCAGTAAATGTTTTTACAAAATGTAATTTTATATATTAAGACCACTGAGGAACCTGTGTGCAAACTGGTTAAAAAACTGGTAAAAAAAAAAAAAAGATCATATGCAGGGAACCTGCTTATGGCCAGATACCCAGGAAATGAGTCAACTTAATGAATAAATGAAGTTTGTTGAATAAAAATGAATAATGAGATTAATAGTTCACAGAAATAAAGGATAATTAACAATAGAAATGAAACTATGTGAAGGTAAAATAACCGGCTCCTAGTCTATCTTACAACTATAAAAGTAAAAAAGTAATAAAAAGTGGTAACAGTATACAACCAATAAATTAATGGCTAAGAGAAGAAATTACGCAAGGAGACTTATACAGGGCGTGACAGTAAACAAAGATTCACGTGACACCCTAACCACGATAGTACCAAAGACACTTTACTGGAGATGGAATTTAAACTTAGCTTCTAATTATATTGATGACAAATTTAATAGGAGGTTATTATTACTATTAACCACTATTAAAGGTTAAACTTTGCTCAGCAACACTGTAATGAGAAACAATAGAGCAAATGATCACAATAGGAAACAGCCACAATCCTCACAATTAAACAAAAGATAAAAACAAAAGAGTAAAACAAAGAAAGAATACACAAAACCATACTGCATGCATTCTAAACTAATTACTTCTAGGCCTAATAACTAATTTCACATGATTAACATTGCTTTTCTATACTATTATTCTACTATTATGACTTCAACTTGGAAGAAAATAACACACAGAAAATCACATAGTTACATTTTCTTCCCATAACTACTTGGTGTGATATCTAAGTCAAGTACAGATTTAACTAATTAATACAAAGGTGAGATTAATAAACAACACATGGTTACAAAAAAGTTATCCATAAACAAAATGACCCAAAACAACTTAATGGTAGTTTGTCCAGTTCTTATTCAAAAGTATGTTTAACTTCTTCAGCTCAGAGTAATAAATCTGGTATATTTGGTAATGTTCTTTCTACTCTGTTCTACTCCGTTTGATGGCACCATAACTCCATGGTTCAGAACAGGTTATGAAACCAATATGACATTATATGAGTTCCGATGGACATTAGTCAACAAAAATTATGTCTCTGAAATCCTCTCGATAAGAGGAATCTGATGGTCATTTTCCTGATCTGATAGCATTATGGAAAAGTGGAGTTTTCAATACTTGTGGTTAAGTGGAAGCATTACAGAATGTGGTGTCAGTTCCTATTCCCCTGCATTCCTCTTAGAGCTCTCAGGCTCAAAAAAGTAGTACAGTAGCTCTGGAGAGTATAACCAGCCATAGACCTCTCACCCTGAGATCCTGAGAGAGGGTTAGGTGCTGTCCATGTAGCAGTGGTACCCCTGAGTGTCTGGGACCAGGTCAAAGTTCAGGAGAAAAGTCATTTAAAAAAGCTTTTTTAGCTGAATAGTTAGTATTCGCATATAACAATTAGCATCTGCTAGCATTAGCATAGCATTTGTTTTATGCATTAAAAAGAACAGTGTTCCACATTGCTATTTAGTTGTTCAGTGCATAGTGTAAATACTAAAATATATAAGTTTGTGTATTTGTTTGCTTTTAGAACCACACTAACACAATACAGTTCACCTTACCTGAATGTGTATCCATATTCAGAATGTTACATTAATTACCCTGGACTGATTAAATGGATTAAAGTGCTTAACTGATCAATACAAGAATAAATTAATTGTATGATCAACCATACTTTTCATACTTCATACTTTTTGATCTTGTGTCCTTGACTGAGTAGAACATGTGACTTCAAGATACAGAATTCTACATGCAAACTTCTGTACTCATAGGCGTGCAGTTTAACTTTAGTGTAAATGCTATCCTAGATTTCTCAATCAAATAAGTAAAGACATGACAAAGACCTTCGAATTGGTGGCCATTTTGACAAATCATCCTCTCAATCTACTATTCTTTAGACATTTGGGATAATATCTTCCAATAGTGTAGTGAGTTTGCCCTTTGGTATGGTGAGTTTGTTCAGGTCATATAACTGACATGATCCTCATAATTAAGTTGATTCACACACAGACTTGCAGTAAATTCCACCATTATTATGAGACCTTTATTCTGAAGGACGATTATTAAATCTAAATGTCTGCAAACATGCATCGTCATTCTGCAAAATATATGGTGCATGCATAAAAGTGGAATAATCTGACATACATACAATCTTTAACATTTAATTAAAAAAATATATTAATAAAATAAATGGGATCAACACAGTGGATCTCAATAGGCATGCACATATTTATGGTGATGCTGCTACTGAAACCATATGCTAGCACAATTATTAACATCCAAAAGGGACAGCAGCAAAATCTAACTAAATGTTTCCAGCGCAGTTTTTGGCAAAATCTTAGGTATCGCCAAATACGGTTGAATGGAAAAACATTTCTCGTGACACACAAAGGTTAGCGAGAGGAGGTTCACCTTTTTCTTATTATTGTTTTGAAGGTTGCATAGTGGTGGATCTGTGCCTGTCTACAGAGAGGAATGAAAGCCAAGGAAATCCCGAGTGGGCCTTAATGGATGAGTCAATAATCAGAAGGATGTGAACTCAATGCCCAGAAGCAGGATAAGGTTATGAGTGTCCTTCAGCTAAGCCTCATCACTCCTAACCTAAGCATTTACCCTAACAGCATCCATCCATAATAGAGATATATGGATAGGCAAATAGATATATTGAAATGTTGTTTCAAATATCTGTGGGGAAATTAGAATGTTTTAGGAATTAGAATTTTTTAATAGCTTTTTTTTTTTTTTCACTGTAAAAAGAAGTAATAGCTGGCAGTCATTTGTAATGTTGTGGCCTGCACACAGGTATCTGGGTAAATCTGGGAGCTGGGCCATTTCTTCTATATGTTCTGACCACTCCACAGGCACTAATAGTTATAATCAGGAGCTCTAGCCAGCAAGGTTATTCATGTTCTGTATGACACCTTTATAATAGTGCAGCCTTGAATGATTGAAATGGCAGCCAACAAATAATGTAAGAGAAACCTTGTCTGGTTATTATCTAAATCTAGAAGTGCCAAGTCTGTGATGCATCAGGTAGTGGGTGTAACATGGCAGATGAATTTTAATGTGGATTGCATCTACCACAGTTATACTTAAAACAATTTTAGAATCCATAATGTCCATATTGACCATTAGTATAGCTCTATTAGCATTAGTATTAGCTATTGTTGTTTGTTTCTAACAAGATTAAGACTGTGTTCTTTTTTGTCTGCTAGTTGTGACTGAATGCATGTGATGTCTATTGGACACAACACATCTGAGCTTTTGTTAATACTGTGGTGTCCACCGCTGGTTGGAGAGACAAAGCTGGGAGGAGCACAAGGGAGATTCCCAGGATGACATAGTTTAAAATACAGGTGCAAAACTGTTCAGCTTTTTACATCTGTGTTTAATAAATTCATTTGTGGCTACAGTATTTCTACTTTTATACCCTATTTTTATACTTATTATACCCTAGTACTGTGGTGTAGTTTATTAGAGCCTGGTACTCTCAGTGTAGTACTGTGTTCATTTCAAGATTTTAGCAGATTTTTGGTCTTCCCTGAAGGTCACAGGCTGTACTTGTCGGTTGTTGACTGTCCCTAAATGATGCAGGTAGTTCTTGCAGGTCATTGGCTGTCCCTGCAGGTCACAGGCTGTTCTTGAGGGTCATTGGCTGCCCTTGCAGGTTGCAGGCTCTTCCTGCACTATTATTTGTTCATAGTCCCATGATTCCTCCTCATAAAGACTGTTTCCCACAGAACACAAGTCACTATAGCAACAGCGGTGACAAAATTACCTTTCCACCTTTCAGTGTAGTTGAGAGAGGAGAGAGAGAGGAGCAAGAGAGAATTTCCTTTTGTTTGTGCATTAGAGACTCACAATTTCACTAAACATGGACAGATAGAATCAGCCACAGCCTCTGAAATTTCACTCTGTTTTTGCCTTCACCCTCAGTTTCAGGCCATCCAGCACACAAGGACAATGACTTTGTCATTGAAAAGAAATTAGTGTAATGGGACAGATTTTTTAGGCATTGTAACAAAATGGAAATACAGAATAAGATACATTAATTCTTAGGCCTGTCTTACCCTACCATCAGAGCCTGATCAGATGCACATTCAGACAGCTTTAAAGATGTTTTGCATGTTGTTAGACAAGTCAAGGTGCTTTTGCTAGCAAAGATAAATGTCATTGATGATAGAAGCTGAACTCCCTAGGCGTGTATCTGTGAACTCCCTTTCTGCTTTCATAAATAATATGTTGCAGCATTTTGACAGGTTTAAAGAGCAGATGGGGACTTTCAAAAACGCTGAATCATGAAGGACAAGATCCATGGCAGCACTCGTCCAATAATGACCCAAATTAATGCATGAAACTAATTTATTATGATCAGACACTGATCGTTAAACTTTCCCACATAAAGATCCAATCCACTTGCTATTAACAGATGTCTCTGACAGATGTCTGGTTCTGATGTTTCCCACTCTGACTGTGTTGAATGTGAACTGAACTGTTGGAAAAGGATCCTGAAACCTTGAAATGGCAAACGCTGTCCGTCTATCAAGCATTTTGTGAATGAAAATCAATTCAATATTTCTTTTAACATATCAAATCAATGTATAACAACTGTTAGTTTTGAAAAAGAAAGGCAGCTAGCCCACTGAGTAACAGACTGCATTGTACTGTTTGTCGAACCAGTAGTTAATGCCTCACAACCATTATACATCACTCTAACTGATATAATGATTGCTTAAAAACCAATTAAGCAGCCTTTACACTATGTTAATGATGTAGTATGTTAGCTTAATGGCTACAAACCTTCAAGGTTGTGGGCATGTATTTAACACATAGCATTTCAGTTAACGGTGCAAAAAGTACTCAAAATGAGAGATGATGTCAACTCATATTGTAATGTGCAGGGTAACACTGGGGTGTGACCAAACCAGTGTAGGAGCAGTTTTACATGCTACTGAGACAGTTGGTTATTGGGTCTGCATTACAACAGCACCCTCAACAAAAAGAAGGCAGACTCTGATTAGCTGATCACGCTGGTTTATGCTGCCACGAGAAGGCTCTGAAAACAAGGTTTGAAAGCTTTTTGTGAGCTGAAAAGTTCCTTTAAGCTGAATAAAATTCCTCAAGCAAGAGCCATATAAGTTCACTTGTTGAACATCTTTGAGGAAAAAAAAAAAAAAAAAACGCAAAGTGTCTAGTCTGTTAGCCTTGAAAAAAATATATTCACATAAAAATACCATAGCAGTTAAACATATGCCATTCATTAATTGTAGGTCAATGCAAAAGTGTTACCTGCATGTTCTCACTGAAGGACAGGTCATGTGCAGACACTGAGACACTGTAACATTTGGCTTTCTGAGGTGCAGGCACTGAAATAGAGCAGCCAACATGGCTTAAGGTCACCTCACTCGCAAAGATGTGCTCCATGAATCACATCTGCCATTAAACGCTCATACACTGCTAACCACGCGAAACGAGGAATCTGCAAAGCCCTGGAGAGAACATGAGGAGCTGTACACAGGGCCTGCAGAACCAAGGTAGATGTATCCTTTACAATGGGAATGGATGAATTGAGAATGTGCACACAAATATTCTGTTCCAAGTCCTTCCGTACCCCAACTCTTCCTACTCAGGCATTTAAGTGTACAGTAAAGTAAAGTCACAAAACATGAGGAGCTGCTTCTATGGGCTTTTCTGGTATCAAATGCTATTCTTGGAACAAGTTAACAAAGATTTTCTGTGAATCAGCTAATTGTTCATCCATGTTAAATTACTTCCCCCCAGAGTTTCCTGTTACCACAAGCACTGGCTAGCTGCCTCCAGTATTCAACACACAGCATTTATTTTAGTAACTGCAAAAGCTTCGCTTTGTGATGTGCTCCACCAACTGAATATTTAACGCAGAACCCCCACAGTTCTTGCACAGGCTCAGTCTGAACGCACCATAAAAATGAACTGCATTTTTACTTGACAGAAAAAAATGTTAGCCCTCCGCCACCCAGGTTGGTGAGCACTGAGGAAAAAAAAAGTCCAGTCATGCGGATCCAGGTCACGAAAACTGGGCCCCCGAGTAGCAGGGTGCTGAGGAGACGAGACAGCTCTAAGGCCAGCAGTCGTGACACTTTTACACAACGGAGGTGCTCTGATAATGACCTGGAACTGGAGAAAGAACAGGAGAAGGTCTGACTTTGACCGGCCTCTGGGGCAGACAGCCCCGTCCGGTAGAGTTATAATTGGATCCTGTCTTTTGTTTCCTCTGAAAAAGTAAGTGGGGAACTTGGTCACTTTTGCTTACACTAACTCCCCTGTCATGTAGGAGAAGATTTGGGATTGAATCCCACTTTAGATGTGAGGTCAGGTAGAGTGTAGCTGCTATGCACAGTAGAACGTATATAAGAAAACTGTAGTGCGTATAGTCATGCATGTCATGTTTAGTATATTAGTATGTATTGTCTAATATACTGTGTATTAGGCATGTCTCAGAGTGAAGGCATGTACTCAGAGTCAGAGTAATCCTAACCCTAGCACTGCTGCATGAACATTCAACCACATGCAATCAACGTGGTCCAAGTGGACCGTACCATCCTGGCTAGCCGGACTAAGCAGACTTGAAATTTGAAGTTAATTTCATGTTGACTGCTCCATTGTCTAGTGTGTCATATTTTATTGCACACTTAAGAAGCAAATATGCGATGACCATGATTTTTATTTTTATTTATTTTTTTCATTTTACAGTAACCATGTGTAAAATTTTAATTTAATGACATCTAATGGTTTAGCCTCCCCAAAAGGATACACCAGTTGCCTCTTTGGAATTCACTGAAACAAAAGACTCTTTTCTTGGCCACGTTTGATCCTTTAAAATGGAGCAGTCATCAATGATGTAACGCCTGAGAAATGCGTCCTACCTAGGTGGCCACGTCCTTATCTGGGAGGCAAGAATTTCGTCCACATAGTGTATGGAGCACCAAATGTCAAAAACTTGTTACTCATTTTTAGCTCACATATTTTGGTATTTAGTTCAGTTTACATACATTTTGATAGAAAAAAAGTGTTAGTATGCATTGCACAAAAATAATTAACAAAAAAATAATATTTGAAAAATGACAAATATAATAAATTGGTAACCAAGAGGTAAGGAATGGCATCTTTCTTTCAGAAAAAAGGGACCAGGAATGTTAAAACCACCCCCTTTAACGAAACAGACAAAGACCACACCTATGACACACACACAGACATATACACACTCACACAATGGACATGACACATGAAGACAGACACAAGACAGGGGAGGAGGCCAGGGTGGCCACAGTGACACTGATTCAGTGATTACTCTTCCCAAGAGAACAGTCTGGAGCTAAATCATAACTTTAAAATTCTCAGTTATGCAGAAATTTGCACCAGAAAAAAATGCATTTTGTGTTTACGTGTTGGGCTTGTAGCAAAGCCTACAAACTTCTTGGTACCAGGAGTGGGGTCTGGCAGTTGAATCAAAAGCATAGAATTGTGAAAAAATATGCTAGTGGCAAAGATAGAGCTTCCTGGATTGGAAGGACATCGGCCTGGAGGGAGTTGGTTGCATGCATCAGAGGAGGCACTTGGTTTGTTCCAGATTGGTGGAATGGTAGCATCTTCATCCAAGTGACACTGGTGCATAGGGGAGTGCTGATCATCTCTCTTACAATTAAAAGACTACCTGCAGAAATCTCCTTCTTGCTATTGAAAAGACTGTGGATATTTGAAGTAATTGGCCTATGTGGTAACTGAAAACCCTGAAAAAGGACTAAGTGATGAAAGTGTGACTCTTGGAGACAGTAGGTAAAGGTTGAAGGTCCAATGGATGATCTGCAAATTGATGAGAGCTTTGATGCCTTATGAGGGGCAAAGTTCTTTTTCACAATCAACTTAAACAGCGGATACCATCAGGTTGCAGTGTATGACAAATACATAAGGTTTTACTATCCTATTTGGGCTATTTGAGTACTCTAGGATACCCTTTGGTGTCTATAATAGGCCAGCAAACCTTCCAACAGCTAATGCAGGTTACCATGAGTGACCT
>JAOYMR010000012.1:7663759-7713427 GCA_025802075.1 Tenebrosternarchus preto | reverse complement strand
GACCTGAGCTAACCTGTCCCAACAGCTAATGCAGGCTACCATGAGTGACCTGAGCTAACCTGTCCCAACAGCTAATGCAGGCTACCATGAGTGACCTGAGCTAACCTGTCCCAACAGCTAATGCAGGCTACCATGAGTGACCTGACTTTCTACATCATGTTAATCTTTTTGGACGACATTTTAAATTTCTCCCAGACATTTGAAGTTATTAATAGTGATCCACTTAAGGACTTTTCGCAAGTGGCTGAACCTCTCCATGGCCTAGTGAATTGTTGTCTCTACGAGGGAAGATTTGTCCAGAGTAACAGTCTTTTCAGTGCCTTGTGGACTCCTGAGTGCCAGTCATCCTTAAAATGGCTCATAGTGACCTGCGCACCAGTTTGGAGATTTCTGATTTCTCACTTGTGTTTATTGTCGAGACAGATGTGAGCAGGCAAATGTTGGGAGCTATCCTGCCCCAACAGCAAAGCAACACCAAGAGAGTAATAGCAAGTAAAAACATTTGAAATCCTTGCAAGTAAAACATTTGAAATGCTGAAATGGAATTACAGTGGCTTGAAACTTGAGCGACTGGCCCTTACGTGGGTTGTATATGAGAAATGTTAGGGATGCTTGCTAGGGTATAAGTTTATTGTAATTTCCAACAATAATCCACTCTGACATCTCAAAACAGCTAAACTTGGGGCTATTGAGCAGAGGTGGGTGGCTCAGTTGGTGGTGTTTGATTTTCTGGTCACTTATTGGTCTTGCAGGAATAATACTGCTGTTGACGCCTCCTCTAGGCACCCACTAGCAGGGAAGCGAGACACTGACCTGGATGACACAGAGTTAGATGACTGTGTTGCCCTGTGAGTGTGTTAAATACTATAGGATCAGGGGGATCGGGACAAAGGAAGCTGAAGTGGACTCTGAGTGCAAGCTGCAAGGTATTATAGTCTGTATTGTCTGATGGAAGATGCTAAGTATGGTGAATGTTATTAACTTTTCCTACCTTCCTGACTGAAACGGTAAGTGCTACGAAGTGTCTGTGATGACATGGGACATCAGGGGATTATGCATATTCTAAGCTTGTTGAAGGAGAGATGTTTCTGTGTCAGAATGTTTGAATATGTGGAGAAATTGGTGAAAAAGTTCCATCGATATATTCTGACTAAGATGCCACTGGCCAAGAAAGCTTTCATTGCTCTGAGTTGGTGGCTCTTGACTTTTCTGGAGCCAATGTCACATGGATGTGAAAATTTCTTAGTAGTAACAGACATGTTTACTAAATTAACCCAAACATTCTCCACACGTGACCAGAAAAAGTCTGCCAAGATCCTGCTGAGAGAGTGGTTCATGAAATATGGGGTTCCAGAGAGTTTACACTCCGACCAAGTGAGAAAACTCGAGAGTGAGGTGATTGCTGAACTGTGCAGGCTCTATGGAGTGAAGAAGACTCACACCACACCACATCATGCAGGAGGTAACGCTCAGTGCGAACGTTTTAACTGAACCCTTCGTGACCTCTTGCGCACTTTATCTCCAGTGAAAAAGAGGAGGTGACCTGAGCATTTGCTTGAGTTAGTATTACCTTTCCAACATCCCATGCTACCACAGGGTAACCTGTTGGAAAAGATAATACTAGCCATTCTCTTTGGTGTCAGTCCTCATCTACTCATTTTTGCTCTGCTGTTTCTGATGCCTCTAGTGGTGACAAGAGTCAAGGCTGGTTGAACCTGCATCAGGAGAGGTTGGGGGAGGCACGAAGGTACACTGAGCTGAAAGCAGCTGGGAGAATTTCATCTCACGAGGGTAAAGTGTATTGCCCCCCTGTTGATGCTGGCATTACAGGCCACCAGGTCGACACAAGATTCAGGATTCTTGGGGTTCAGCTGTGTCCGAGGTGACTGAAGTCCAGGACAAAACTCTCTCTCTCTCTCTCTCTCTCTCTCTCTCTATATATATATATATATATATATATATATATATATATGTATGTATATATGAGGGCTTGGACTTGGACATCTGTAAAGCTGCTTTGAGACCAAGGATGTTATTAAAAGCGCTACAATACACTTTGAATTGACTAACTTGTTAAGTATTAATGTAAATGTAGGCTTTGAAATGTGTATATATATATACACAACCTCAGAGAATATGTCTTAGTCTTTGCATAGAAATGAGTGGTAACATTGAAATGCTATTTAGCTAGTTAACTAGCAAGATAAGCTAACGGTTGTTATTGCCTAATTTCAAGAGTCTGTATGAAAGCTTTACAGTATAATACATCTGATTGTCTAGATAATATTGCTATGGCTGAACCTCCCAATGTATGTAAGGAATGAAACATACAGAAATTGTGTTGATGTAACTTGTCCATTGATTTGTGGGTATTGATGCAGCTGCTGTTGGTGGTCCAAAATTACAGGGTATACAAACTCTTTTTTGTGTCTAAATGTACAGAAATTAAGCTAAATGATTCAAAAATACGCAAAAAATGCAAAAAATGAGCAACAATGGTTTTACAATTGATGTGTTTATAAAACACATTATAAAAATATATACAAAAAACAACAAATAAAAACTGAATGTGCAGCTGTATATAAAAAAATGGTTACTAAAAGCCATTAAAAAATGGACCCATTAAAAGACACTGAAAATACAAAACATTAAGAGGCAAATTAAAAGCAAGAATGAAAATAATTAGTTTTTTGAGCCACCTTGTCCACACATGAGTGAAAGAAAAATATCCATGGAATTCTAGCTGCCTTTGTAGTTGTCTTATGATTAAAATTACCATATCTAGATTTGAATTTCATATCTTCATGGTTGCATGGCAAATGAATTTAGACTACCTTGAGAAAAACTTGTATCTCCAAAGCACCAATTAATTGAGGGCGGGGGTGGGGGTGGAAGAACGTCTTTTCATAGCTTTTGTACTTTAGGTATAATTATCATAAAAGTTCAAAGAGGTTAGAGTTTATAGCTCTACAATTGTAAATAGCTCATGGAACAAAAACATATTGGCAACTCGAATCATTTAACTGATTTAATTAAAAAAAGAAAAGAAATAAAGAAAGAGTCAGAGGAATAAAATTAGTTTTCTTAGGGATATTACAACATACTAATAATAGCATAACTCAATATTTGTATGCTGATTGAAAACGCAAGCATTAAATATTAAAAACACAGTCCTAGTTACTCATTTTTTTATGCACAGTGGATGGATCCATCCAGAGGCGTGTCATTCACATCGGCATCTAAGAAGCCTAAAATGACAGCCTCATTCCTGGAGCTCAGTGTAAATAAATGCATGATGTCACCAGCGTGTCTCCCAACAGTAGACCATACACAGGTCTTTTTCTTCTTCTTCTTCCACCAATCAAGCTAAGCAGTGAAAAATTCTGCCCCATTTACATCGAGAGGCTTCCTGCGCCGATCCTGGGCTCCACTCCTGTTCACCGCACAACCGTCAGGCCAGGCTCGTTCGCCGCATCCGTGAAGGTAATCTTCGCAATTCAGCCGTCTCTGCAGACATCGGTTCCTGATGGGTCTAACACAGAATGGAGTGGGCTGTGGGAGGGAGGTGGGATCTGGGGAGTGGATTCGCAGGGGACGGTTGGAGCTGACAGAGGCCCGCTGAGCGCCTTTCAATGGCTCTTTAGCCTGAAGCGAGCGCGATTCCAGCCGCCTCAGGGAAGAATGGCTCAGCGTCTGCCGAGCCGTTCACCCAGGAGGGGGCCCTGCCTGATGCTGATGAATGCTCCTCACAAATAGATGAGGGGTTTTTTGTCATTTCAAACGACAAGATAAAGAGGGGGAAAAGCACTTGGCATAATGCCCCAGGCCAAACTCTGGTCTATGAAGTCGTGTTCTCCTCCCCCGCACCGATGCATCCATCTGTGGTCTCTCGCTGAGATAAGGGTGGTCATAATCATAATGGTTCATTCTTCCCTGCTCCACTATGGATGGTCAATTGTTATTCAGCACTGTAAATGAATGTCCTACCAGGTGTGAGTTCGTGTGGCAGTGATGCCCATTTATTGTGTTGTGGCAAGGCTTTTGATTAGTCAGTAGTGTCCAAACTCCGTTGTTAGTCAAGATAAGACTAAAGGAAGTCTAAGCCTAAGGGATAGTTGGAGTAGAGCAGTGTGAAGCTAGGGCAGTGGTATTGGCAAGAATATAGTCAGGCTTGGGTGATCTTTCTCTCTCTGTTTATCATTCAGGTTTTTTTTCTGTAATTTACCATATTGTTTGTTTAATCACATTACACAAACTATATTGAACCAAAATGTAAATGGTCACTAATTGTGTTGTAAATCTTACAACACAATAAACCGTGTTAGTTTTTGAATTATGAAACTCAGAGAAACGAGTCTTGATTTAAATATTCTGATTCCAGTTCCAAAGTGTTCCCATTGTCAGGCAGAATTTTTTTATTCAGTATGACAAAGATTAGATCTTTTGGGGGCTATATGAACACCCAAATATGATCTTTTCAAATCAGATTTGAACAACTTCTGTAAGGGGCCTTAAACTGGACACATCCCATCCATGACTATATGACATGAATGGTAATGGTCAGATTGGAATCCGTGTGTCATTTTGCCTGTCCTCATGGGTTTAACACAGTTAGTATGAGCCAGCACTGGCAGCATGCCAACACAACAGTGGAGGAGAGCAACAGTAGTGACAACAGCAAAAACTGCCCATCTGGCTATTTTCACCTCCTCGACCTGATCATGTAGAGCTGATGAACTTGTCATCCCCAAGGCAACACGCAATGCATGAACTACTAGCATATCCATTTTGCCAGGGTTAATACCATAAAGGTCTCATGAATATGATTCTTTTTTGTTGTTAGTGATGCATGGGAAGTGCAAAAACACTTCAGTGTGCACATGCATGCCATTTCAAAAGTGTTCATTTTCATTAAAGTGTTCAAAAATGTGTTCGTATGATTTGTAATTTGAAAATAATCTAAGAGGTAAAAGAGTTAACCCAGCAGACACTTAACAGCAAACCATAGCATAATGACATTTATCGTCCACAGTTACTGTTTATATTACAATAATGAGTATCAGATGCTTATTTCAGATGCTTAAACAATTTCTAACTGAAAAAACACATTTTTCAAGGTAACTGTGTAAAATTCAAACATCTGAATCTGCAACCTGAGGCTCTACCATTTACTCTAAGGTTTCTCTAAGGCTCTACTATTTACTCTAAGGTTTCTCTAAGGCTCTACCATTTACTCTAAGGTTAAACCTTAAGGTGTCTAAGGTTTAAGCACCTTTCCCCCTCTATGAACCCTAAAGCAAAGGGGGAATGGGAGGAGCCTTTGGGAAGACCAACCCATCTCTGCTCTGGGCTTTAGCTGCTCCCAGCTAATCTGAAAAAAACAAACCAGCCCTGTTAGTGCTGAATCCAGCAGCCTGCCTGAAGTTTTAAATCAACCATCACAACGTCTGAGGCCTGGCAGGTAATAGAAAGCAGGTGCTCAGGAAATTAACCAGGCCTGAAAGGCGTGCTACCTCTGGCCTTACGCCGCTCCGTTGTCTGCTATAGCGGGTGGCCCAGCCGGCGGCCTGACCAGGCGAGGACATGCATCCCGCAGCATTTCACCTCATTAGAGACACGGCTCAGGTCTTCCACAGTAGGCCATCTGCCAGGAGCTCTCTCAGAGTCAACAGGCCGGCACCCAGACTGGGACAACCTGCCAGAACCTCATTTCAGCCTGTCAAAAGATTTAAGGGAAAAGGCTGACTAGAGTAAAAACATTAAAGTAAGTCACAAATTTGCACAGATGTTTATGAGCACAGATGTTCTATGAACTGCAAAGGTGTTTTCATGTTTTTCCTCCAGTACCAGTTTCCACTTCCTCTGTGCCACAGATACACCTGTTGTCAGTCATTGTGTGTTCCAGCTGCCACTGTTTCACACTGTTTTGTCTGGCAAAGTTCTGTCTGTTTTTAATACTACAGAATAGAGACTTTTAAATCGATTGGCATTTTATAAGTTTTGTGTAGCTTTTTAAAAAGGCTGCATGCAACAGTAGCGTAGTGTTTCATGCAGTCATCACAGGACAGTTTAGAGTCTGTGACTTAAGTGCTTAAGCTACACATCAAAGACAAACTAAAATGAATAGAACATCTTCTGTAAACAACACACAAACAGACACACACACACTTTAGTTTAATTAAAAGCTTGTAATCACAGAGATTGGTGGCTCTATCACTTTTCTTTTTCCAGTTTTTTTCACTGTTCATTCATGAGAGAGGAGTAGCCAATTCAGTCTCTACAACACTTAAAATAACAGCTTATAACTAGCAGTTTATACCTGGTTTATACCTTGCTTATAACTAGCAGCTTATGCCCTTCCTTATAACTAGCAGCTTACAACTGTGACGGCGGGGCGGAGGGAGCAGAGGCAGACGCTACTGGAAACATACTAGCAGTTTATTAGCAGAGTGGTTGCCAGTGGCGTACAAGACACACAAAAAGCAATGTCAATACGAACGAGCGAATTAGCAAAGCAAAGTCTGGGTAGAACACCGGCAGGGCTGTAGCAAAGCAACGAGAAACAGACAGAGACAGCGTGTGAAACGCACAGAGGCGGAATACTGTCAGCTAAGCTTGGCCAAAGCACAGCACTGAGTGAACAGTGCTAAGGCGTTAAATAGTCACTGGGCCAACGAGCTACAGGTGCGTTCAATAAGCAGGCGATTGGGATCTCATCAGCCTTTGATTGGTGGGCGTGGCCAGTGGACTAGGTGTCCGCCTCGACGTGACAACTTACTAAGCAGTACTGTACTACATCAAATGATTAACACTAGATTCAAATAAAATGAAAGTTAATAGCAAGGATAGCTAAGCATTTATGTTGCAAACCATGATTTTAGTCATATGCCAGTCCCACAATACTTTGCTCTGAGAGTGAACTCATTCTTGGCAAAACCTACACAGCTAGTCTTGTTCATCAGCACCATAAACCTGTTAATTTACCAGCTTGAATAACAATAATAAAGCTTGCAATATACCTTGGCTTGGAAATGACAATTCTTTTGGCAGTTAGCCTTTGAAACGCATATCCATTTCAGCTTGGTCAAAAAAACCCCACTCTTATTACGGCTGGGCCAACCTCTAAAACCAGAGGCTATTAAAGCATGTACTAGTCCCTGTCAGGTGGCTTTGTGGATAAAGATTAAACCTTTACTCTTAGAGTATATTAGAGTATATTACACTGTCAATGAGGTTTCACTGAAAATCCTTTTTTTTTTTTTAATTCAGTGCAAGGCTTATTTCATTCCTCAAAAAAAAAAAAACATCAATCAGTCTTTGGTAGGTACAGCCTCCGTAAATCTTTAAACACAGATTAAAAAGTATTTGTTCTCCTTTTCATTATGAGTCCCTGACAAAAGGGTCATTGTTCATGCAGCTTAAGGATGACGCCTTTCTCTACAGGCACAGTTATATAATCACTTCTCACATACATAAATCACTTATGAAGCACAAAAAAATGTTTGGAAACTCATATTCCCACTCAGGAAACATCAAAGAGCTCCTGTATAATTTTGCCCTGAGTGTATAGAAAGAATGATCATTTGCAGTCATCTCTGGCAGGACACGCTCTCCGAGAAATGCTTCTGTCGTGAAATCTCACTTAACTGAGCAGGTGCATTGCTGGGAAGAGGAACTTCAAATGAAGAAGCCATTGTTTCAAGCTGACCAGGCAATATGGCACATGTCAGCTTCCTTACTTATGAAAATGAGCTTTAAAATATATTTATATCATGCTATAATATATATAGTTTTATTAAAATGTCACTTTCTGCAAATCCAACTATGGGAGGAAAAGATTTGCCAGTGGTTGGTTGAGATTTAGATGTGTGCTTGTTCTGACATGCATGTTAAACTCAAGTAATGCCACAGTCTACACTGTTAATACAACACAATAAAAGGTATTCCATAACAGTAACCTAACAGTTACTGTAGTGAGGTCAGTGCAAACTTAAAATAAACTAACTAACAAATAAATAATTTATTTTGATCCAGGATGCAGTGCACTCTGCTTTCTTTGTTCTCAGTCATTTCCCAACCTCCGTAACACATTCATGCAGTCTGTGTTGTGAAACCGATCTCTCCTTACTTTGGTGGGAATGAAGATGTAGCTGGTGCAGAAACTCTCACAGAGAGTTTCCATTATTGTTTTGGGTAGTTCCAATTTAGATAAGGGAATAATCTGCCTAATGCCCACGATCGGGTTAATCTGAGCGGCAAGGCGAAGCCTTGATAGGGTTGTGACAGGGAAATTGGAAAGGAAGTGAGGAGATTATAGCTTATATATGGACAAAACATATTTGTCTCTTCCTCCCTCTCTCTCTGTTTCTCTCTTTCTCATGGATGTTTACACAGGTCTAGGATCTCAGAATGTGGCAATAAATAAATGTCTTTTGACTTTCAATCAAAACCACACACTGAATGCAAGCAATTTACAGAATTTGAGCTATGATAACATCTTAACATTGTAACAAAATGTCTAACAGAAGGTTTGTGTTTCAAAAATAAAATTAAAACATAATCTTACTAATCTGCATTATGACATCTATCTGTTGTCCTAATGCAGAATCTCAACATTTTCTGTGCTAAAGTGAAGTACATATTTAGCAGTTATGAGATTTTAAGCATTGCCCTCAGCAATAGTTGTAAGAAAGAGAATTACACATCAGTTCAGTTCAGTTAAACTAAGATCAATTCAATTCAATTGCTTTTATACAGAATAGCACTTTCTACTATAGACATTTACAAAAAAATCTAGCCTGCACTATGAAATTCATGCCGATAAAATAAAACTATTTGCAGAAATAAGAGTCTGTTTCAGTTAATTTTAGTGTGCATGCTTGTTGGCCTTATCCTGTGCACTACCTGCGTCTTGGGGAGGCCAAAGGAGAGGAGCATGAAACCTACAATAACGCCAGTGTTGTTGCTTGTGTTTGGCTGGCTAAAGCAAAAGTGATTTGCTGAAAAGAACGAATCTGCCCGAGAGGGGCGTGCCGTCACTCCAGTGACCGTTCTTTTATTTCCTACATGCGGAAAAATCTCATGCGGCACCTCAGCTGTCACGTCCCACAGTGCCAAGCAGTTGGAGAGACACGTGAGACAAGCTCAGAACGCTGCTGCTGGGAGAGACATGCAGTCAGAGAGGGAGAACGAGAGGCAGGGGAAACGGTGGAGAGAGAGAGAGAGTGTCAAAGAGAGTCAGGGAGAGAGAGAGAGTGTCAAAGAGAGTCAGAGAGAGCTGGAGAGAGTCTGAGAGAGAGAGAGGGAAAGGGAGAGTGAGATGCTGTGTGCTGGTCAGCAACAGAGACAGTCCATACTTATTCTACAGCCATCTGCATCAACCCCCTGCATTAGTGTCTCACTCATTAGCCACATCATCACGGAACCCCTGAATAAGTCATGAACTGCTGATTAATGCCCAGATGCCATCAAAGCAACAGGCCCATTCCTTCCCCCTCTACTCCCTGTTGCCGTGGCAGCAGGGGCCAAAATCCAGAGCAGAGGAAGGCCGGTGGGGAGCTGATCCGTACCACTCGCCGGGATGCCCGTCCGAACATCGTACACTCTGACGAAGGAAGCCAGGGAGGCAGAGAAACAAGGTCTCGAGAGTGAGAAGTCCCATGCAGTCAGGAGCTCTGAGCTGAAGATTACGTACGTCGGCTATGACTCATCCCTGTAATGCTAACATCACTGCAGTCGATTATTTATTTATACGTTAATGTCTGTTATTTAGGAAATACATGCGTCCAAATTACTATTTAAAGGTGCTCTCATCCACCTTATTGCCTTATTTATGCAGAAAGCGTGATTTAAAAAGTTATTCTGTGAAATTCAAACTGATGAAGTCATATTTCACTACGACAACAAGATGAAAACAAAGTGAAAATTGCTAGTTATGATAATAACCAGGACTGGGTTTATCCAGTGTCTGTGAAATGGGCTCATGAATGCACTTTTCAGCCCCATTTAAAATAAGGCAACTTAAAAGACATAACAAGAGAATTCCGAACATAAAGCTGCAGTAATCATCATATGCTGAAGATTATGGCGTTGCATTTTGGCATGGAGTATATCGTGCTTGAGATCTCTCTAAACCCGTTCTCTATGGTGCTTCTCATTGAATAAGCCATAAATGAGGTCTTATTATTCCCTATGGAAGGCTTTTTTGGGGGTGGGTGGTTTGGGGGGGGGGGTGGTTAAGGAGTGTCATTGTGCAGGTCTGAAGAGTAACTAGCCTTCTCTAAACACAACTGCTGCATCGCTAGCCTTGTGTGACAAACAGTACCTGTGGGAGACAAAAAGCTCTCAGGCTGTGGTGTCAAGAAATCAGAGGTAATAATGAGCAATTAATACTGAAAGAAACTGCAGAACGTCATCAACATTCTTCATTTTCAGAGTGCTGATGTGCTGGGAAGTGACTGATAATTAGATCGATTACTCAATTCCTAGTGTGTATTTGTGTGTGTGTGTGTGTATGTGTGTGTGTGAGAGAGAGAGAGAGAGAGAAAGAGTGAGAGAGAGAAAGAGAGAGACTAGCTGTGGGCTGGTTTGCTGGGTTGTAATTAGAAAATATAATTTTTTTGTCCTGTCAGTCAAAAAGTATTATTACAAAGTATAATTACAAGTATTAGGCAATGTCACAAGTTAAATATGATCACCCAAGAACATTTCATCCATTATTAATGCAGACTATCTAGATATAAATAATATAAACCGGATACCACATTTTTAACAGTGTCATTAAATGAGAAATAATACAGTGAAATTAGCTATGCACTGTTGTAAGATAAGATATGACGTCTTGCTCTGGTCGACCCCACTGCACATCTGGGGTTCTCTCAGGACATAAAAGTCCTCCCAATTGCCACCTTAACTCTACCTCACCACACAGTCAATTGTGAATCAGCATTATACCAGGTGTGAGCTCCTGTAAGAGAGCTGTATGGGAACGGAGATACTGGTGACACTGCCAACGTCGGCACTAAATTCATGGGTAAGAGGAAAAATGAGAAAAAAAATATGTATTTACACAGTGGCAACACGAATGGGGAATGGGGATTCAAATCTCTGGTTATGTTCCATATAACTTAATCCAAAACACATATTCCGTACTGTATAATCCTAAACATTCTCTGCTGCTCTTCCAGGTTTAATTTGCATGATGGATGAAGTAGTGCTTATCAGCGGTTGTGATTGGCTGAATGGTGCGTGTCATCATCTTTTACTAGACAGGAAGCTGGTAGACATCAAAGACTGAAGTTACAGTCACTTATGTGTCAAAAAAGTGTCAAACAAAGTCCCAAATGTGACGCCTGGTACCAATTTTCACAGATCAGAGTGGATGAACATACTATCTGATATGGAGCATTACATTTTATTTTGCCAAAGTGTAGGTTGACTGGCATTCTAGTATTACATCTTATTACATCATCAGTTGAATGAGTTTGAAGTGATGCCTGCATATTCAGGACCAGGTATGTTCTTGATTCATAGAATGAAAATTGTAATATGTCACTTGTTCAACACCATGTCTGGCAAACTCAGATATTAAGTGTAAGTCAGCTATTTAGATTTGTGCAGTGTTGTGAATTGTACTTGCATTCTAGCATGAGTGAACATACTTTTACAGCTTTAAAGGATATAAAAACAATTAAAAAAAAAAAAAAAAAACATTTATACAATGAAAAGTGAAATATATTTGGACAGTAGTGAACACTCCACACAGGTTAGGGGTGGAGGCAGGGATCAAATACATGGGAAGGAGATGGTGCTAGTTACCATGGGTATGGGGTGGGGATGGTGTAGAGGCGGGTGTGGATGGTGTTGGGAATGTCGAGGATGGGCGCAGGATTTCACCCACATGCAGCTCTCAAGTTCCTGTGACTGTGATTGCTGATTGTTGCTCTGTGGTTCGAGTGATACCAGCAGGTGTTCACTTTTGATTGGTCAGTGGTGCTACACTTTGTTCTCGGTCAAGATAAAAGTCAAGGAATTCTAAGACAGGGTGAGGGACTTGAGCTTAGAGGGGAGATGGAGCAGATCGGGTGGACGGAGGACTCACGTTTGGAAAAGTCCTTGGGCATGTTTGTTCTCTCTCTCTCTCTCTCTCTCTCTCTCTCTCTCTCAGCACCCCCTTCTCGTTGGCTCCTTCTTCTACTCTCCATTTCTTTCTATTCAGCTAATATAACATTCAGGTAATATTTTCTGTGTTGCATTTCTGTTATCTACTGTATCAGTCCTATTGATACTGAATTCTATTCAATTCTATTCTAATAAACTAATTGTCTTGTATTGTTTATAAATCCTGTGTTACCTTAAACTCACATGAATCTTATCTCTTCAGATGCTCATTGGTTAGAATGAAAAGCCAGGAATAGTTTTACAGATTGTCGACACCAGTTCCTTGTAATGTACTAATTCTTCTGCGGGTTTATCAATTTAAACCATAATTTAGAGCAGCTGAATGGTAACCCTCTGATAAAGCAGGCTATTTTAGTATTAAGAAACATTACTAAAATTGGTTACATATATTCTCATGACTTACACTTGGCTTTGCAATAGTACTCGCTCTTTTCAATATATTTATTCATGATAATTTAGTGTCAGTTGAATGTTTAGGTTTTACATGTATTAGGCCTTCTACTGCACCTTTCCATCATTGGCTGTGGGCTATTAGAGCAGGGCTAATTAAATCTAGTAACAAATACTCCAACAGAGTAATTTTTCCTTAGAATATTTTCCTCGATATCTGTTTACTGCATTGCAAATATAGATATTATAACATTGTTCTTGGTGCCATACATTTGGATTTTGTACTACTTTTAAACACTATATTAGAAGACATGATTAGAATCATGTTCCACTCATAACTCTCTGACACTTGTAAAGCTGCTTTGAGACAACAACTGTTGTAAAAAGCGGTATATAAATAAATCTGATTTGATTTAATTCATTGTTTTACTTGGTATGCTGAAAACATAATTTAAAATATCATATACAACAAAAATTAGTTGTGAATATGACTTCACTATGATGTAATATTTGAGAATGGAATGAAAAAATAGAATTTTAACTCATCCATTCAGTGTTTTCTGAACTGTGGATAAAGAATAAAACTGAATATAACAAAGACAAAAGTGAACACAACAGACAAAAACAGGATATGTGACCATGAACCAAATGAGGAGGGAGGGTCTATTACTATGTATATGAACTATGTATTATATATTACTATGTATATCTACAGACTCTGAAACTAGTTGATCCCTGAACGATAGGACATATACTGACATTTTGTGCTTCTGTAAATACTTTAAAAAAATGAAAAAAGTGATGCACAAAACAAAGCTCTACTTTTTTTTGAAGTTGTTTAAATGACCCTAACAATATATATCAATTTCATTCTGAGACCAGAACACCAGTATGTGAAGTTTGTTGCTGCAGGAAATTACTTGTTGGCCTGTGTAAATTCAAGCCATTGTATTGTTTCCTATAAGTGGACAACTTACCATCTGGACCGTAAGAGTGATGACCCTTTAGCTGGCTCTCTGTTGTAGCAAGCGAAGGTTCTGCTTGATGAAGCAATTACCTCTAAATTAAGGCCAGGGCTGTGGACCTGTGCTCTGCCAGAAAAGGGGAAGTGTTTAATTTTCGCTCCCTCTCGAGTGCGGCAGGGGTGTCATGCTACATTTAGCAAAGCGGCAGAACTGGGTCACGCTTGTCTCGGTAGCTGTCAGCCTCTGGACTAGCCTGGATTAAGTACCAATCTGCACCCGCAGCCTGGTCAACTGTGGACGCTGCCCTGCCCCACAGCTAAACGTTAACCCGCACTCTTATACGATGAGGACCGCTTGCATCTCCCTTCCATCGGCATGAGTTGTCATGCCATCCACGTCACCATGCCATCTGCTCCCATGGGTCCAGCCCAGGGAAATTCTAATCTGTCTGCCTGAACAGAGCACTTGGATGCTAGACTTCCACTCATAACTGTCAACCACTTAAGGTAAAATGAAAACAACATTCCCTTGGTCTTCTGAGCACCTGATCCAATACTTTCTGGAGCAGCTCATTTGAGATTCTTGAGAAGAGATGCAGAACTTCTCTCATTACTTTGAGCAATGACAACTGCTTATTAAGTGCAGCTGGAGGATTTGATTAGTCAATAAAGGTCAAAAGAGCAGCATATTAGCACTGTGTTTACCTGAAAGTGATACCATCATTTGTCACATTGGGTGACAAAAGCCGTTCAAAGTGCAATTCGGAACAGGCTAATTATGTTCAAATGGCTGTTTTTAACCTCGCTGTCAGAGTGCAAATGAAGAAGGCCTCAGGTGTCTGACAGAAAAGCTTTAACAGCAGGGTGTAGAGCCATGAGAAATCTGTTTAATTTGTGTTGATGTTGAGAAGATCTCTTTTAGTCAAGGAAATCCATTATGAGGCTGAAAGACAAGTATGAGACCATTTTTTTTGTCTGATGCTTATTGAAATCTGCTTAAAATTAGTTTTTTGTTTGTATTTTTCCTAGACAGTTTAAGCTACAGGCAGACATCACCTCTGCACTTATTCAAATCTCAGCTCACCCAGTGGGATAAGCTAGCGGCTTTCAGGATTAACCACTGATGGAAGACTGACTTTGTCAGGCACCTTGAGAATCGCTGGAGTGTCTTCGTTACGAGAAAGACCTACAGTGTGGTTCATTCTAATGTGCATTATAGATACAACAAAGACAAAACCTCATTGTGTTCCTTTTAACTCATTTATTCTTGCATGACCTTGATATGTGAAATTCACTGTGAAAACTGTGTTCATATCCTTAGTATACTTCATTTTCATAATCATTTGAAGACAGGAATTCACTCACTGAGCTTATTACTGGTGTATCCATTACCATACCTATCAAAGTAAAGATAACTAGTATTGTCACCGTTTCCCAACCCAGTCCTCGGGGCACACCAGACAGTTCCGCGTTTTTGCTCTGCCCAGGTTCCCAATACATTAGGTTGGAGCAAAAATGTGGAACCAGCAGGAGTGCCCCGAGGACTGGAATGGGAAACACTGCTGTAAAATATCAAAGGATTAATGAAAGACTGTGAGTAATGAACCAGACATGGATGTTACTGTTGTGATGTCACTTGTGTGACTTTGGTTGGCATGTGTTATTTGTATGGACTTGTTTTGAGATTTGTTCTTCTGAAGCAATGGAATAAATAAAATGTCTGACCTAATTTATTGGGGTTTAGAACATCTTCCCAAGGGAATGTGTGTTCCCAAATGTCAGTTGTAAATATGACAGTGTTACATATACAATAATCGGTTCTGACCAAGTAATTTGAACGGACCAGAGACATTCCAAGTGGAGACAGTCAATAACCCCACTGGGACTTTGAATTGAATAGAGAGAACAGGTGTCTTCTATTAGTCATTAATTACACTAACAATTGTGATCTTAGAACGTAACACACATAGACCTGCATGAAGTAGCAACCATGGGAGCAGAAAAATGTTTGTGCTGCTTGGCAACAGTCCAGTCTTAGTTCAGCTGCAAAACTAGTTGAGTTGGCTGAGCCAAATAAACTATTAAATAAACAAATGTATCATAATTGCCTGTCCCTTATTACTGTTAATTAATAAATATCACTTGTATAACTTTCGTATGACAGCAATATCACACTTGAGGTCATGCTGTTATTCTGAATGTCAGCATGGTTGCTATTATCTTCAACCCTCGGCCTGCAGCTTTGCCCTACGACCGCACCACGACCGTGCTGATATTCATAATAACAGCACTCCCTCCTGGGTTATTTTGCTTAAAATAATAAAAAAAAAATATTATGTCATTCCCTGAGGGTGGATTGTGTTGCCAATCTCCAGTAAATTCTTTTCCCTTTGCCAATTTACAACACAGCTGCCAGAGATAAGAGTTTGATTTGGGGTTTGTTTGATTTTGGGGTTACTGTTTACTCCCCTGGCTGCTGCAGTTTGGCATTTAACACAGAACATCTCTCTCTCTCTTTCTCTCTCTCTCTCTCTCTGTCTCTCTCTCCCTCCCTCCCTCCCATTTATCTGTCACTCTCCCATCCTTTCTTCTCTTCTCCCTGCCCTTCCATCCTCGTTACACAGTTCATGTCCTGTCAATTATGCCTTGATTAGGATAACTGGCTTGGCCTGATTAAGCTGCTCTGCTGTTTGATGCATAATAAACAAGGCTGATGAATAACGCACGCCTATCACAGAGGGTATTAATGGCTCCTGAATAAAAAAAAAGAAAAGAAAGAGGGAGGGGGAGGCATGTTTCTTCCACTCAGACTTGCTGTCTCTCGGGGGGTGAGGGGAGGGGAGGGTACAGCAAAGTGGGCGGTCAAGGGTGGAGGAGAGGGATGACTTTCCCAGCATCCAACCCACAGGATGCACTGGGAAGGATTTGCTTGGCTTCACGAGCAGCCAAGATGATGCGGTGTGGAGTATTATAACTGAAAAGCTGCTCATCTGACTATTACGACAGATTTTGCAAGTGTACTCTCCCCTGTGGATGTTAAACAGAACAGCTCTGTACCCTCACTTAATATGTGCCATATGGTCCAGAAGAAGGCTAGAAGTTGGATTAATGCATATGTAGATTCTGTAAACAGATAACACCACTATTTTCCACAGCTTGTAATGAGTGTTTTACAGGTAAGCCTATCAGATCGGTATTATTCCTCCTGCGGATAAACTCCCACACGCCCACGAACACGTGCTGGTTGTACACAAGAAGCCAGGAGGTGCTCCGATGGCTTCATTACACTGAGACTTCGTTGCAGGTTTAGTAACAGCAATGTGCAGAGCCCTTAGCACTTAACATGTGACATCAGCATATGTGCTCCCTCCCCAAAGATGAGACACAAGTACCAAACCACTGGGTTGCTAGAGACTTCAACTGTATGTAAATATTGCCTCATGCTTCAGCATGACCCCCTGTCTCTTGAATGAATAACACAGAAATGTAAGTGGTCAACACAGGTGGTGGTGGTTTTGGCAGACTTTCAGGTTGCTTATTACCAACTGGATAATTTTCTGGAAAAAAGAAAAAAAAACTACATACAGTGTTTGTAAAATATAGCGAGAATAAATTTATGTACAGAGGCTATGATCTTATGTACAGATCACTTGGTCATGTGTAAACCCTCTGAAAATGTTTAACAGTTACCTTCACTTTAAAGTCTTTTTTTAATCAAAAGCATTTTCAGCACAGAAAGACACTTTTATCACTACCACAAAGTTCCAGATAATTCCCCAGATCCACAATGACTGTCACTGAAGGTTAAGTTTTTGGCTTGTCTGACCAAAAACAGTATTTTTAGCTGAAGCTGATTGTTGAGATAATGGGGCAACATTCAGTGGAGTAGGCCATATACCAACAGCATCCATAACTAAAAATGAATTTATCAGCCTTGACTGAGGTTTCATGATAATAAAAGTGAGGAAAATTACTCCAGGGTCAGGTAAGAAAAAAATATGAAATTGGTCCCTTTGTAAAACAAATTACATAGGAAAATACTCATTATTTTTTCCAATACAGAAAAACCTTGATATTTTATCCTTTTGATTTTCAGGTAATACTTTATAACCTACTTTGTCATTGCAAACAATAATGCAAAATTCTGCACAATTATGTTCTGTAATTCTCTTGACATTTCTTTTAAGAATACTCAGTTCTGTTTCATAACAGTTGAATTTTCGTGATGATAGTAGGGTTCTTATATTGTATAATAAAGTAAGCCTTTTTGATATGTTTGCTTAACAGAGTGTAACAATCAGATCAAACTGGGTCTGTACCTATTCACAATTATGCATTGAAAGAGAACTCTTAGGTCTAGAAGCTACAAACAGAACACATCTATGAACAAAGAGGCATTGAAAACTTCAAATTCTACCTTTCAACATTCTTTATGGTTCAGTCCCATAGAGCAAGCTATAGCCAACACTGCATTTGTGTTGTCAATTGCGTTTTGAGACAGCCACGCATGGCAACGATAAGTAGATATGATAATTAAACTCATGTTTTTTTGTTTGTTTGTTTGTTTTTTTTAATTGGTTTTGAGCAGCAGACCAGAACATCAGGGCATGGTTTAACTGTAGTCCATGCTCCATTGAGCAGTCTTTTGGAGAAAGGTGAATAAAGTTGTCTCACCAAATGCAGAGAGCAAATATTGGTACTACCCATGAGACATGCAGATGTCTCACAATTGTGCAGTCTACCTCGCCTCCAAAGATGTTTGTCTTATTGTTGATTATGCAATGCCTTTTGATCTCACTTGTGATGGAGAGCAGGTCTTCCGATAAGATGAGTGTGAGGGGACCGTAGGAAAGCTCAGGTAGGTCCACATGAGGGCTCTACCAGGAGGACACGGCCTGGACCAACCTGAACCTGCTTCTTTAAAACTGCCTGTTAAAGCTGCTGTAATCCCCTGGCAGTTTTTGCTAACTTCCATCATGTTTAGTCATTTAAAGAATCTAGCCTATCCTTTTAATTACATGTGAAGACAATTTAGCAAAAGTGTTCTTAAAATGTCTTACATATAGTATGCCAAAAATGAAACACATTCTATTTATACTTCACAGAAAACTGCAGGAAAGTTCATAGTGTAAATTACATGGAATTTAAATAAAAATTTCATGGAAAAATTTCATGACGCATGAATCCAGTCAAGTGTGATATGCATGGCTAGTAGACCAAAAAGTGAGACATGATGCCGGAGCTTTGTGAAAAAGTGAAACAAGTTTATTTTTAACGGATTTGGCACACGAACAGCGACAATATCAACAGCTGATAAAGACCGACCAGCACAGGGTGACATGCCCACGCTTAAATACATGCTCGCCAAACAAGACAAAGGTGAGACGAATAATTACAGCAAGACACACGACACGACCACGACACACGTGGAACACGGAAGCACACACATAGACGCACAAATACACACAGGTCGAGGGCGGTCAACGTAACAGTCAGTTATCGCTTTAAAAAAAATTCTCATTGAATGATGAATCAATATCTCTTCATTAAAACAGTGATATAATGTGTAAAAGTTTAACTTTTATTTAAATTGGCTTCATGAAATTTTAAAATGGTGTGTCTACAATAACTGAAGTTTGTAATTGGAAAAGGGAGTTCTCCTACATTCCTTCCAACTAATAGATATAGGTTTTACCCCCTCAAAAATCCATCCATCCATCTTCGTGCATCTCTGGTACACCACCTCAGCTTGCCCCTCTCAATACAGAGGAGCCAGAGCTCTACTCCTAGCATCTCCTGGATTGCAAGCCCCATACCCTATCTCTAAGAGAGAGTCCAGCCACCCTGCGGAGAAATCTTGTTTCAGCTGCTTATATTTGTGATCTCGTTTTTTTGGTCACTACCCAGAGCTCATGTCCATAGGTGAAAGTCAGAACGTAGATTGAGCGGTAAATTGAGAGCTTTTCCTTTTGGCTCAGCTCCCTCTTCACCATAATAGACTGGCACAGGGTCTGCAGCACTGCAGATGCTGCACCAATTTGCCTATCAACCTCTCGCTCCATCCTTCCCTCACTCCTGAACAAGATCCTGAGATATTTGAATTCCTCCACTTGGGGCAAGAATTCAACCCTGACCTGGAGAGAGCATTCCACCCACTGAGTAACATGGTCTCAGATTTAGAAGTGCTGATTTTCATCCCAGCCACTTCACACTTGACTGGCCCAGAGAGAGCTGAATATCCTGGTCCAGAGAGAACTGGAGGTCCTTGTCCAGAGAGAACTGGAGGTCCTGGCCCAGAGAGAGCTGGAGGTCCTTGTCCAGAGAGAGCTGAAGGTCCTTGTCCAGAGAGAGCTGGACGTCCTTGTCCAGAGAGAGCTGGACATCCTTGTCCAGAGAGAGCTAGAGGTCCTGGCCCAGAGAGAGCTGGAGGTCCTGGTCCAGAGAGAGCTGGAGATCCTGGCCTGATGATGCCAGCAGGACCACATCACCTGAAAAAGAAGACATACAAGAGGTGTACTCCCTCCACTGGGAAATTCTGTTCATAAAACTTATTAAAAAGGAAAACATTCTTTTTTCCCATTCTTTTCCCCAAATTGCATTTTCTTGACAAACTCAAACAATCCATGTATAGAAAATGTGTTTTACTCAGTTTTGCTTAATTAACAAATTAATGTGATTTTCCCATTGCGTTGGCAGTTGCCATTTTCACTGGTTAAAACTGGTAGATATCACAAATTCCATCTCACTTTAACCTCATCAGTTAAAATATTACTATTGTGTTACAGCTGTAAGCACTTGCTGGAGGTGAGACGTGAAGTAATTACTTTGCATTCTTTTACTTCAGGGATGAGTTTTTTTCATAACTTTAATTACAACTCCCATATCCCCCAATTTTCTGTCACTGACAGATGTAATAACTTTTATCCTCACCAGAGTTCAGGTTATATTTTCCTTGCTTGTTCCTAATGTTCACTCTGCCATATGCCCGTTCAACTTCTGGAAAGTTTTATTCTGGAAAGAATAGTGTCCTGCATGTCCCCTCATTCATTTGTCTTGTCAATGTCGCTCTGTTTTCTAATTATCCCAAAGTCAACATCCAATATTAAGTGTTTGGCTTTGTTATAGAACGTTGGGTCAGAGTGTCCTTCAGGCTTTCTCTTCTCTTTTTCTTCTCACTACCTCCCTTTCCTCTTTCCAGCCCTCTCCCTTACACCTCCCTTCTCTTGCCTACAGTCTGCAAAAGCTAGAACCATTCATGTCTCTCTCTCTCTCTCTCTCTCTCTCTCTCTCTCTCTCTCTCTCTCTCTCTCTCTCTCTCTCTCTCTCTCTCTCTGTTTTAACACCTTATTACTGCTGACTCCAGAAAATGCTATTTCTACTGCAGCAGCTTGCCATGGGCGGGGCAAGTTGTCAGAGGGAGGGGAAAGCTTCAGGTCTGTTCTAGCTGCTTGGGCCTAATGTGCATGAATTTTTAAGGTGTTTACAAAATTGTGTGCAGCTTACAGAGCAAACCTATAGAGATCATAAACATCTTTCAGTTTGTTAAAAAAAGAAATAAACAAAGATAGACAGCAGTAAGTTTGTTTGTTTTTTTGCTTGTTTGTTTTGTTATCATAGCAACAGCATCATGGCATCTCCAAATGTGCAGCTGCTCTGCAACAGAATCAGAATGAGATCAGAGTCTATTTGCTAATATACTATACCTTCATAATATACACAGGTATGTATAGGACTGTAGGATCATTTTTTTTTTTTTGTATGGATAGAGTAGGAGAATCCTTGAGCGAAGGTTTCATGATTCTTTATGTAACACTTTATGGGCACATTCAGGATGAGAATTCATAATACGTATTGACTGAGCTCAGCTGACCAAGCTGGACACCTAACTGATAAATAGCACATGTTTGACTTTTTCTGTCATGGAGAATATAGATGGATTACGATTTTTGCTACCATAGTATGGTTGCTGGGTGTATTTGTCTGGAAGTCTTATTGTTTTACATGGTCAAGAAATGCTAAATTATTGTAGATTAGTTTTTGAATGGCATCAGGACACAATATCACTTTTATGGTTGGTTTCATAAAACTATATTATAAAATTTGAATACATACAGTATTCATACAAAATGAAACATTAGGTGTTTTTACCTATTCACTTTAACCATTGGTCAAACTAAATAAAACGCATAAGTCCTAGATTTTTCCTGTAATATAGCTTCTAGACTTTCAATCTTCAGTATAAAATTTAATATTTTGCAACCAGATTTTCTTGATATATTTGCTCAAACTTTTTGTAGGTATTTGGCTTAGCCATGTCACTTTCTATGATGAAAATAACAGTCATTGCAATGAGCACATCCTTGCTATGTTTGTATCTGTGTGAGTGTGAGATTATAATGGACATGTTCCTGAATGCCACTGTGCAAAGATAAGCCATAATTGCTCATGTCTGTTGCTGGTATTGCTATAACCTGCTGTCTAATAATTACAACATTTCATTTTATTGGACATTTCATTCAGAAATTGATCATATAATTTGCCTCTTGACTCCTGTGATTTGGATGCATTCTCAAAATGCTTCTACAACTATTGGTCAGCTTCATTCTGAAAAAGGAATGTTATCAGGAGGACAGGAGCTCAGGCAGAGATATTCTGCTCTATCGATGGATTAATTACATCTTGGGTGACAAATTGCACCTGACCTGACTAATTGTGGATTGGCAGTGACAAAGAGATTCATGGACATGTGATTAATTACCAGGGCTAATTGAGACCATCTATGCAAAAGGAATAACAAGATTCTGTTTTCCTCCCATTCCATTGTTTTCACCTCAGCAAGGCGTTATAAACAGGGACAAACCCATTTTAGCATGTGCCAAGAGGAGAACGATACATACTAATCGATCTCACCAGGATATACAGCAATGGCATTGGGAATGTCATTCAGACTGGATAAATGTGGTTGGATGGTTACAAGGAGAAGGTAGGCAGCTAGAACTGAGGGGTTCATTCGTCTACAAGGTAATATAACACACATTGATGGCAGCTACAAGTACCTTGGAATCCCACAGACAAATGGGAAGTGAAGAGGCCACAAGAAAAGCAGGTACAGCCAAATGCCTACAAAGAGTGGGGCAAATCCTGAAAAGTCTGAATGGGAAGAACAAGATCCAGGCTATCAATCACCTGCATTCCACCAGTCATCAGATATGCTGGCATAATAAGATGGCCAAAGGAGGAGAGAGAAGCCACTGGCATTAAGACAAAGATACTCCTCACAATGCTCGGAGGGTTTCATCCCATATCCAGAACTTTGGCACTAAGCAGAAAGAGTCTTCTAGATCTGAAGACTAGTGAACATCAGAGCCACTATCCAGGATGAAACAACCAAGATCCAGGAGTAAGGTCCCAAGTGATGAAGTGAGTACTTCAGACAGCAGAAACCAGAGGAGGATAGGAATGTAAAGGAGCAAGAGCCATCATGGAAAGATAAACACCTGCACCATATGTACCACCAGCAAATGGTGGAAGTGGCTGATATAGAAAAATCCTACCAATGGATGGAAAAGGCTGAACTGAAAAATAGAGGCACCTAACATGGGAGCGCAAGCTCTGAATAGATTATCAGTAGCATGGGATCTACCACACCAAACAGTATCAGAGAGATATATAGAGAAAGTATGTTCTGTTTATATATTTTTTATTTTTTTTAAAAACAAATATCAACAGGGAAGCACCTAAACACTAGCGTTTCAGATTTGTAAGATAATTCTTACAATGGATCAAACACATCAAATAATTTATTTAATTGTGGGAGTGTGTGTGTGTGTGTGTGTGTGTGTGTGTGTGTGTGTGTGTGTGTGTGTGAAGTAGATATAATGCTCACTGACATTTTCCCATTATATACCCTTGAGGGTTTGCATTAGGTTGTTGGACTCTTGAGAGATGTTAAACTCTTCCTGCTCCACTGTTCCAAAGCCACTCAATGACCTTTGACAGTTGGTTTAACATAAGAGGTGGTGTACAGAGAACTGACCCACTCAGTGTAACAGAAGCGCATCAGACAGTGCTGGCAGTTTGAGATGAAAGGTTCAAGCAGATCTGTCAGAAAGACCCAGTTGACATTTAGTGCTATTGCATTGCTGATGTAGCATGAAACAGTAGAGAGAGAGAACAGGTGCCCACCTTCCTGTCTGACATCATCACACCTTCCTGCCCTGGCTAGAAAGATAAACATGGATGATACAAGCATTTTTTTTACCTTGACATTTTTTGTGAGGATTTTACAAGTTGTATATTTTATTTTACAAATCATATATTTTCTGCAATATGCATTTTATGTCTGTTATCAAGGTTGCAATGTGGCTCTGTTTTTGTTTTACTTTCTTTGGTTTCTGTCTCCATCCCATCTCATGTTCTCTGTTCTTTATTGTCTTCACTTATTTACCTTTACTTTTGTAGGTATCTACTTCAACATGTGTGTATATGTCTGTATTTCTTTGGTCTTGTTACAGCAAAGAGTTTGTCTTTGTGGTCTAATCCTGTAGCTCCTTATTTTCATTATGGGTTTTTTTTTGTTGTTGTTCATGCAATATGTTTGACTACATGCCATCTGACGATGATGCTTTCAATTTCTGGATTACCCTTAAATCTCTCTTCCTCACACTTGCCTCCTGCTTCTCTTCATCCAGTGTTAAATTTGGTCAAAATAAATACAATTTCTGAATGTTATATAAGATGTTATATATAGTTTGAATGTTATATAAAATGTTATATAAAATCAAAAGCAAGAGACCAGCATAACCAACATAGCCACTGCAAGCACTGCAGAATTACTTAATCAGACATAGTTGGGGATTACTGATAAATACCACAGAAAACCAAAACAACCTTGTCCGTGGCTAAAGTCTGCTGTGTTTCGGCTTTGGCCACCAGCCTTTTTTGTGGTTGTTTGAATCTAAGCGGAGCAGATGAGCTGCTGCTCTTCGATCATCAGCGCAGAGATGGCAGGAGGTCCCTGGATGGCCCAAAAGGTCAAATGTCAAGCACCTCTGTCAGGGGTTTCTTTTGAAGAAAATGTTTTATCCCCTTTCTTTTGAATAGTCATAAATTTCATAAACTTGTATTGGCTACTGGCTACTTAATGCACCATAAAAGTCCTAGAGGATTATGAAACTGTCCTAGAGAAATGTAAAACCTAGACAGCAAGATTCTGGTAAAAGGAGAATGTATACACAGACAAATGAACATCAACTTGGCACAACAAATTGAGGACAAAGAAACTGAAACGAGGCGGAAACAACAGCATCAAAACAAAGGAGAAGTTGAGTTGCTCTCACAGCTATGAGTATGAGAAGAGGCAATTCACTAAGTAGCTCCTTGTTGAACACAGACACTTTAGCTTTAGTTAATAATGTTAATAATGTTGATTTCCTGTTTTAGAGGACATAGATGGTGAGGATGACATGCTAGTGGTCAGCAGACTGGCTGCACAGAAGAGAGGTTTCCACTGTTTCGTGAATTTTCTGGTAGTTACAAGTCCACGTGTGGTCACACAATTTTGCATTAAATGCTTACGAATAAATGGTCTTCCACGCATTCAGCATTCACTCTTCTGTGGCAGCAATGCAGCACTGAATACTTTTTAGAGTTTTATAAACTGGGTGTTGGCTATGGGAAGCTGTATCAAAATGCATGGGGGAATAGCAGCAATACAATGTCAGGAAAATCTTTCCTCAGCTCAGAGTGCAAAAAAGTAAACTGCAGCTTCATAAGTAGAGGAGCTTGAGAAATTCAGCTCTTCCTGCCATAAAATAGGACACAGTGCTGAAAATGTTGGTACTTAGGCAAAAGCCATCCACCACATTACTTGCTTAAACGTAGGAATGTTTGGCCTGGAATTAGAGGTCAGACTTGTAGCTCTGATTCATCCAGTTTAAAACTTAGAGCTTACGGTTCTTTTCAGTCAGGTCCCTAGACTTCAACATCTTTTGGGAAGTGGACTAACACTCCAGTAGCATTAAGCAATGCTATAGCTTATGATATACTTTATGATCTTTTGAGTTGATATAAATTAATGCTTGGAACTAAGTTTGTATTATCTATTTACCACAGGTTTAAAATGTTTTGCATAATGTGGACCTACGTCTAGAAACGTGTCACAAAAATGTCACAAAATGCTGGTTGTCTTTTAATATAACATTTGTGCAAAAATCTATAAATGTTGTCCACATCCAAAAATCTTTTGTTTGAGACTCAATCTGCAATTAAACCAGTTCTGGTGATCATATGTTAGACATATGCATCATCTATGCTGAACATTTCCAATACCAGTAATGGTGAAGTGTGTTATTTCCCAGATATGGCCACTCAACCAACATTACATAAATAAATAAATAAATAATTCTTGAATCTTAACCTTTTAAAATTTTATCTCAACACATCCAGGGGTGCCACACCCCTGCATTCATTTTAACATGCTCCTACAAAACAAACCCTGAAGCAGACTGACTCTCATATCATTTCTGGCTCTCTAGCTTAGCACCAGGATTTCCTAATTATTGCACATGACCAAGTGCCAAAGCTTATTTCTTACACTGCCTATCGGTGGAGTATGCTAATGGAGTAGGTGGATCACACATAGTAACACTAGACACTAGTATTCACACACATAAAGGCAAACACCTTTTGGCCAGCACATATAGGGCAAAGCCTAATCACTCTTTCTGTTAGAGCTTTACAGTCACTTAATTGCTGATTTGGGGGAATTACATTTTCAAAAGCTATGATTTACCACACCAATAAATTTATAGCATTATCTTTCAATTTTATTTTGGTTTTATCTCCTTTTGTTCTAGATATTAGTATTATTTTAGTTACTGTCTACAAATCTGCTTGAGATTTTTGTTACTGAATTGAAAATTCAATTCCAGTTGTGCTATGTGATGTTTCAGCTTTTACCGCTTGTGAATCCTGTGGTACATGCTTTGATGTGAACAGATTTCCTGAGTCCTGGATGCTAAAGTACTTTCATGAGAGTAGATGGATCTTAAATTCCCTATTCCTTATCTAGAGGTGTCAAAGCTGGGTAAAGATTAGCATTCTTAGGACAAGGATCTACTGCACCTCAGAAATCTGGAGAGGGAGAAGAGCTATACAGTTTGCTTGCTTTATAATACTTCAAATTTGGATTTCTGACTTCAGAAAATATGCAAAATATACAAAACAAAATAAAAACACACCATGTGACAATGGAATGTCTACTGGCCTGATCTGTCAAATGGGGGATTTATAGGTGAAACTGTGGTTATTATCATACAGTGGTCACTTTTGCACTACCCCAGCACAAATGCTCAATTCTTATTCAGCACTGTAAATCAGGTGTGAGTTCCTGTCGCTGTTTTCATGTTATGGAGTGATACCAGTATGGGATCACCTTTGACTGGTCAGTGGTCGCAAAACCATGTTCTTGGTTAAGATTAGACTGAAAGAAGTCTAGGCCTGGAGTAAGAGAGTTTTGGGAGGAGAGGAACTGAGAGGAACTCTGGAAGAACTGGTGGACTGAGGATTTGGAGATATCTTATCCTTGCTTTCTGTTTTTCTCTCTTTTCCCCCCTCACTTTTTTCTCCCTGTATCTCTCTCTCTCTCTCTTTCTCTTTATATATATATATATATATATATCCATCTGTCACGGTGGCCGCCCTGGTCAAAAGGTGGGAGAAGGACCAGGTCTTCTGCCTCCCCGGAGGTCTGCATCCTCCCCGGGTACCTCTTTACGGGATCCCCACCCCGTGGAGCGCTGGAGGAGAGGGATCCCTATTCTGGAGAGACAGGGAGAGTGAGCCAGGGGTCTCTCTATACCTCCCAGGAGTCCATTCTCCAGGCAGCCCCGTTGCCGTTGGGCACCCTATACCCCGCAGAAGCGGAGGAGGCAGGATAAGCCTGTCATGGTGGGGGTATCTTCGCCCCAAAGGACTCCATTTGTCGTGGGACCCGGTTGGCGATTGGTGCCCTGTACCCCGGGGAGGGAGAGGACAGCATAAACTGCGAGTATCCTTACCGAGGAGGGCTCGATGGAGTCTCCTCCGGACCGCCACCCAAGAGGCTCCCCCTCCTGCTCGGAGGGGGCGATGGAGACGAGAGTAGGCGGAAGAAGCGCCGTGGGCGGACTCAGGAAGTCTGGGCTCGGAGGGAGGCGTGTCTGTGTGTTATTGGTCTTGTGAATGTTCGTCCGTGTTCGTGAATGCTTGTCGATGTTAGTCGGGAGTGATCGTTACGTGTTACTCGTGTCACCTGTGTCTCGTCAGGGTGTGTGTATATATGCGTATGCATGTCAGTGGTCTATTGTTCGTGGATGTCGTGACGTATGGTGCATTGTCGTGGTAAGCGTTGTCTGCTGTCATCTGTTTGTTCAAACGAAACCGAAAATAAAACGGTTTATTGACATTGACACACGTTGGAGTGTCTGTCGCTTCTTACAGCTCACTGTCCTCGCAACGTGAAACCATGTATTTATGTTATTTATAATGTGCATTGCCTCTTTAAAACATCTAGTTGTAATGTGTAGCTAATTGGCTTCTCTATTGCTAATAAATCCTGTGTTTCCATAAACTCACATAAAACTCAATTTTTTTAGGTAGCATTATGTAATGTTAATGTTTAAGTCCTCACTAAATAGAGTGATCAACCAGCTATAGCTAAACAGACTGCCAACACCAATTCCTTGTACAATCTGGCGCCCTTCAAGCTAAATTCTAATGGAAAACAGGTGGTGTTTTTGGAGAATTATTTTTAAAGTTTGCTGAAATAAAACAGCTATAATTTAAAAAGCAAATCATAAACACTTAGCATTCAGCAAACCAATACCAGATAGGTTATTAAATGAATGTAACTTTAAACATTATGAATGGATTGTGGTGCATATTACCTTCAGCATTGAATTTGGACTAGATTTTAGCTTGAAGCCTCTGGATCTGTTGTGCATGTTGGAATGTGATGGAAAAGGGGCACTTTAGGCATGCATATACTGATGCCAGAGTTCTGTCCAAGCTTCAACATATGATGAGTTGGGAATGAAAATGGGTTGAGACAGACCCATAAAATGCACTTAGATTTATGTTTAGAAACTCCCAGAACAGTCATGAACAACACAGCGTAAATCAAATCTTTCTCCTCATGAGTCTGACTAGAAAAATGATTATTTTCACCCTGGCCGACTGATCAATAAACTAGCACAGTGCCATTGGTGCTTGGTGTTAAGATATGAGCTCTCGGAGTCTCCTCACAGCGAAATAAAATCACATTTGTTTCACATGCAGAAATGAAAACATAGCAGTTGGGGAGAGAAATGCAAATCACCAAAATCCACAGAAGAATGATTAAATACAGGCACCTGAGACTAACCCAATCTCCAGAAGAGCTTTTGAAATGTGCAATCTACTGTTTGCAGCATGCTGCCTTTGCCTTTAGCAATGGAGGATCATTTAATCTACACAGAGACCTGAATTATTCAAGGAATTACAAGGTTAAAGGTTGATTTGTCTTCCTTTATTAGTGGAAGCACACTCTTGCCCATCAAGAAAACTAGACAATCACATCCTACAAGAGGAACTGTTTTGGTGAACAAATGCGTTTGCCTCTATTTTCTGTATTAAAATAATTTGGTCTCTGTAAATATCGTTGCATTTCTGTGATTCCACTTTCTCTTGTAGCCAGCAGTTTATGCTGTTGTGCAGGGTCAATCTAATTTCACTTTTATCAGTACACAAGGTAAATTAAATTCATGGGTGAATTCGTCTTCTCCATGGCATGAGACATTTTTACATAAAGATGAGGGTAAATTTGAAATGTCAACAGAATTTCAATCTCGATCTATCAAAATTAAGCTGACCCTGCTCTGACCCCTCCCTGACCCTACCCTGACCCACAACCCAGAGATCCAGCACGTCCAAAGTGTCAGCCTGTGGTGGAAACAGCCTTCAATTATAGGCACAACTCCTTCTAAGCTCCTATGGAACTGCAGCAGCTTGAGATAAACTCAGCGGACCTCTTTGAATCACCGGATTGATTCTTGCTTAAAAGCACACCACATGCTTGGACTTGGTGAGATGATCACAGCTGTGTGAGAGGCTTTTTGGCATGTCTGAAACGAGGAGCACTAGGCTAAGAAAGCTGCCCTTTGAAAATGCCCTACATTTTTCATTTATACCAGAGCTCATTTGTGCAGGGTTAGAACCTTCCCCAACAGTTATTTTAGTTATTTTATTTTAACAGATTTCAAAATTTCAAAGCCCAAGTGCACACACACACACACACACACACACACACGTACACATTGAAATCTAGATTATACGCAAAGTGATACCTTTGAAATACACATGCTCTCTAACATACACCTGGTCCCCTACTTTCTTCATGTGCAAAGAAAGTTAAATAGTTTATTGGGTGCTGCTTGTGCTGTGTGACAAGCTTTGATGTAATAGAGATACCTCTTCTTCCTTTCAGCATGACCAGCCATCACTGATGATGCTAACTAACTGGATATTGTGTGAAAATGGTTACACAAGAAAAAAAGCTATAAGAAAACAGATAGAAAAAAAGTAAAATAAAATACCAACATTTTTACACACCTTGCTAATGATAGCTACAAACTTTATTGTTTTTAAATAAAACTTCACATGTTGTGAAGTGAGACTCAGGTGATGATTTATGATGATGTAAGAGTTTTTTGTTTGTTGCCTCTCTTTTTTGCATAGCATTACCACCAGTCCAAAGAGGTGTAGCTGCCTTGTGTCACATGCCATAACATTGTGGTTACATCTACACGACTCAAATGGTGTCACATATCCCAACACCGTTTATCTCAGTGAATACTAGCTACCATGAGGGTTGTTTTGGTAAAACTGTGTAGTTGAGGAGAGCATTTTGCTAAATGGGCATGTGAACCATATGTGAAGGGATGGAAATATGGCTCTGTGCTTGTTCTGATTTGATGGGGAGATGGTTTGTACTTGGACACTGCTCCTAAATAAAAGGAGTTACTAATAACTCCCATATACCCATAACTCTGTGTCACCTAAAAAGTAAAGATTATTACGTGAGTAGCTCAACCAGGTTAACCTCTTAACCTTCCAACTTATAATTTAATCACACCCACATAATGTAAGGAATGGAAGTCTAGAACTGGAAGCTCCATTCATGGGTTACACTGAACTGTGAAATGTTTTACAATAATGTTTCCATGTGGGTTTTAGCTAAGTTTAATCTAAAGTTCAGCTGTCTCCCTACAGTTCCATCTCGTCTCCTTCCATTACACTGCTTGGATGGGAATCAATATTTTGTCCGTTCCTCTTGGCCGTGAAAGAACAGAAATAGGCCTCCTTCCTCTTGAGCGGCATCAGGACTCTCCGTCCATGAGCTGTGTTTCTCGCTCCTTATTATCACATCCATAACCCTTACTTCACCTGTTTTTTACCACCCCAATCCACAAACCAGAAAGAAAAAAATGGACCAAAAAAACCCTGGATGGTGACAGTTTTCTGCTTGTGGTGTTCTTCCTGACAGATCCATCTGCAGGAATGGCAGAGAGGATTTACAGCACTGACTGTGTTTGCTACTGTTAAAGAAATTCAATTTCATGCAGAATGGTTTAATTTTTTTGATAATTGTTAGGACATCAAATGGAAAACAAACACACCATTTCAATTAGCTCAAGCAAATGAGTAAGGTGATCCCAGTGGCATCTTCAAAACTCAAACCACGGCCAAGCTGCCTGCTCTCCAGTTGTCTACATTATGTTTTTAAGTCCTAATTTATTACATGTATTCTATATTCCAGACAGCAGCAATGAAATGAGAAAGTAAAGAAACAGAAATGATCCACACTCTCAGAACTTCAGAATACCATGCAATGAATGATACGATTTAAAGACTGTATGAATGTACACTTGTTTCACCTCCTGGAGTGAACTTTTGAAGCACTTTCTTTCACAGCTGATGAAGAACCTTCTGTCCAAAGCATCCTGTTTCATTGTAGTATACTGATCATTTTTTTACTACTTCTGCATCTTAACTACAGAACAGAAGTTACATTTGAAAACTTCTCACTCTTCAAAGGGGGTGGTGATAGATCCCACAAGATTATTGTTCCCCACCACTGTCCAGTTCATATGTCTTGCATATATTCCAGTATTTGATCCCTGCCACTGGGGTGTTTCTCTGTGTCTCTGAAGTAGAAAAGTGTGGCACTTGTAGTATACTATTAAATACTTTTTATCATATTTTATGTGCTATGAATATTTCTGAATTTATGATACATATGTACTGTAGATATATAGATATTTTTTATCTTTATCTTTTCTGAGTGCAATGAAAACAGCACCCAGTGGAGTGGGTTACATACATACACACATACATACATGCATATATACTGTATATAAATACATATGTATGCATAATGTACATACCTATACATTTACAAACAATATATAATAGTTACTCAGTCAGTCATTCATCAGATTTGCTTAAAATGGTCAGATTTACTGTCCCTGCCTCAGCTGTCAGGTTTCTTTAAGCTTGAGCTGGTTTAGTTTAATTCACTTCCAATAGATGATCTCCTGTCAGTACTGTAATGTCAGAGGACCTCCTGCAGCTGTCTCTCCTCTCTCCCCCTGGGCTAAATGTGACATAACCGCCTGTCACTTTTACGTGCAGCAGAAAATTATACGCACATACCAATGACCCATGTTCATGACAATGCCAACCAAGAGGTAATTAACTGTCGATTAAGGTTCCTTCAGTGATGGTGTGCTCAAATTTGATCCAAGCAAACACAGTGGGAAAGATAGGTGTTAAGAACATGCTACTGTTACACAATTGTCTGTTTAATAACGGCATAAGCAACTATTAAACATGCCCCGTGTTTACCTGAACCCACTTTGTCATGAGAAAACAAAAGAGAGATACACTGAATATGTTGCTGAAATTGGTGTTAGAGCATAAGAACAGTCTACAGTCAAAAAACCCTTAGGTAGCACAAGCACACATATATGCTGACACAGTCCCACACACATATAAAGTCAAGTAACTAAAGCCAAGCCACACACAGACATTTCTCAGGAAGTTGCTTAAAAGCTTGATGTCCCACCTTCTTTTGGCAAGCAGCAGTCCTGATTGGTGGATGGTCACAGCATCACTGGTCATGCTTCCCCCACCCCCTCTGCTCACAGAGGCAGTGCTGAGGAAGAGACCCTGTGAAACACACGCTGTACTGGTGCATGACACATGCCCTCTAACAGGTGCAACGCTATGGGATTTATTCCTCATATTATCTATCTACACATATGCATGTCTGCAACAATGCAATAACCGTTGTGTTTACAAACCTCAAGAGGAATATGAATATATATATATATGCAACATTATCCCTGTCCTTTTTATATTTTATCTCCAGACTATGTCATGTGTCTTATCTCTAGACTGTATCCTCATCAACCATTGATTCTTATTGTACAATCGAGACAGGAAGCAGATTGTGGACTACGTACACTCCTACAGGTGACATATTAGAACCAACATCAATGCCAAGCTGTTGAAGAGCTGAAAGAAAAGCGTACGTTTCTTTTTTCAACAGTGGACTAGTGGATCTGGTGGTTATTAAAGTTCTGTGAGTAACAGCACAGAGGGTGATCCACTCCCTCATGATCTTTGTATAAAAACGCTGCACCCTCTCCCACAACACTTGCACCCACCTCCAATTTAAAAGGTTTAGAGAAATCTGGTGCTGTAAACATGGGGTGCTTAACAGCACTTTAAAACTGCATTCATGCTCACACTCAGATGTCCAACATAAAGTACACACAGACTAAGCCATTTAGTAAAAAGTTCGAATACACTAGCAAAATGTTTACAGAAACCTCTTGTAAAATGTTTACAGAAACCTGGCTTCAAATATTTCTAAGTTAACAGAAGATGAAGGCTTGGAGGCAAGATTTGTGTCAAGAGCTGTTTTATTATAACACAACACAACACAACTGAAAGACAACAGAAACAAATAAGCTACTTTCAGGCATGCAATCAGTGCTGAATTGATCTTGCCAGGGAACGAACTCCGAGTCAGGCGTCCTACTGTGAAAACGCAGTTTAAGTGGGCTACACATAATGAGACGCAGGTGATCTGATTTCATTTCCCACCCACTTGTTTACCCGTCTCTCCACCCTGCAGACCATGCCCCCTCGAACCCACACTGCTATAGCAACCAGCCATGCTCAAACATCTGCACATCTCACGTCTGGTAGCAGGAATGGGAAACTCAGTTATGATGGTAACCTTGACCTAACACAACACAAACCTAAACTTGACCCACCTGTTTTCCCATATACACTAATTCAGCATCACAGAGGCCTTTTCAAGTCTCCAGAAAGCTTAACGTATGTTAACATTGTGTGACCAATCTGATGAACAAATCACAATGTCAGCCTGGTAGGCAGAACAGTCTGGCATATCACCCAGCAAGATTTATTAGGACTGGAATGTAGCAGGTGCATTCTTTAATCAAATGGCCATCACGGTGTATTGCAAATAGCTGCCAGGTGGTAAAAAGCAATTATATTAGAAGCTTCAGGTTTTAAAAGTACTAGCAAGAGCCTCTTTAACATGTCTAACTTGCTAAGAAAACAAAGCTACCCCTGTTTTGTCAACATAATCGTCTATATGCAGGATACAAATCTAAACTGTTGAAAGAACTGACTTCTCTTTATTCAGTACAGAACCTAAACGTTCCATGGTTAGGATCTAGTAAGTGTTGATGAAGTCCACAGGCAAACGCTAGGCTTAGCAAAAACATTTTCTAACAGATAATTAATGTCCTGTGTTCCTTCTTTATGCTGCTTAATATTTTTAATATTGTGACAGAGAACAGTTGCTTGGGTAGGGATGCCAACAAATATGACAAGAAACACATGAATCAGGTTGGTGATTCTATTGTGTTTTGGACAAGTAATTCAATTTAGAAGACAAATTTAACACATTTTTAATGTAGCACCACTAAGACGGATATACAAATGGAAACTATCTGGATCCACAGTCACCTCAGCTGTTAACCAAGAGTTAACCAAGACTTGAATAATAAGTCTTTAGCATATTAATGTAACACAAAACACATATTCTTACAGTGCTCAGTACAAATTTCATAATCAATATTACATATCCACATATAAGTGTTTCTTATTCACTACATCCTAAAAATCTCACGGTGAGAAGCAAGCCAGGCACAAACAACACTTTCTCACATTTTTTTTTTTCTTTTTCATTTTCGATTGCACCAATTTCAAAGTTTCCCTAGCAATTCCCTATGCTTCATGCAACCTCTCATGGAACCAGCTGACATAGTCTGCCTTATCTGTGGACTTTTCTGCAGTACTGTTTAAAAGAAATGTCTCTCTGAGCTAAAAGGTCAAGGTCCACGCATGAAATGTCCAAAAAACAAGTTCCGTGGGGCTAAAAGAAAGTGGCTCCTCTACTGCCTCGTGTGTACCAGAGAAACAACTCCATCTCACGCCTTTCTGGTATCCAAACAATATTTCTGCAACATTGCCTTCAGTGACTGGCAAAACCTGTCCAGTGTACCCTGCGATTCAGGGTGATATAGACTGGATACGTGCTTTACATTCAAAGCATTCACAAACAATTTCAACATGAAATTTGGACCTGTGTTAGTTTGAATCACCTTTGATAATCTAGATGTGGAAGGGTGCTTTAACATACCCAGTTCCAAGTCCTTTGTGTGTAGGATATGAGGTGCAAAACAGCAGGTCTGAAAATGGCAGCACTTCAGATTGAATGACTGAGCTGCCCCAGTGTCTCTCAGGAGCCTAACAGGCTTTGGGTTTGTCTTCACTGACAGGCTCACAAATCCACCCAGAATAGAAGGCTGATAACACGGATCCACACTGGGCCCTTGTGATGTGACAACGTCAGGAACACCACGCACAGGGTCTGAAAGTGCTGCACCTTTCACCTCACTGGATCTAGTGATTGCTTTACCCACTCTTCCCTGCTTCCTCTTAAGCAACAACAATTCACAGCAATATGTTCAGACTTGTGGCAATAAAAACATTCCCTAGTTCCCGACTGTCAGAAGACCTACTACTTTGTGTGGGCTTACTGTGATTCTCTGTTGAAGAATCAGCTCTGCCTCTTCTGAACACTTGCTCGTGTGTAAGAACAAATCCATCTGTATGAACTGCAGCCTGAGAAACTGAAGAAACTGTTGGTTGAATTAGATATACTACAATTCTTTCAGATACACAACATTTTGAACTCCATCAAAATGAACTTCAGCAAAATGAGCTCACCAAGTGACTCATAATCAGTAACTTTAGCTATGCACCACCATGTATCAAAAATAAATCTTTTTCACATAAAAACCCAAGGAAAAGTGTGTTCTGTGTGTTCTTGTGGTTTCTAAAACACTGCATATGAGTCTCAGGTACCAAATATTATGTCTTCAAAATAGCTGCTTTTACCACCTCATACTGTAAGCTGTTGCTAAGAGATAAAGCACAACAGATCCTTTGGTGTTTTTCCTATTAAAATTACAGTAATTGAATCCAGGTTTTAACTGGAAAACGCAAACATTATACAGTTGATGAAATAAATGTATCAGTGTGTTTATAAATGCAGGCCTAAATAAGCAATCGTGTTGCTCGCCTTGAGAGTGGAATATGAATATTCATCTCATTCTATGAATATTCATCTCATGTTACATTATAATAATGAATATTACAATGTGACAGAAATAATGGTATGAGTTACTATGTCGTTATATAGTTAACTTGGCAGAAATGTATTTATGTGTAATGTTCTGTGGGTTTCTCTGCGATTCCCTCAGCAGACAGCAGGAATGGCACCAGCAGAGACAATGACTGACAGATCACTTCATCACTGTGCTATCTCTGGGAAGCTCACAACCTGTCTTCAGGACTGGCAGCTGTCCCACACTTTATCACTCCATATGAAAGGAGCACACCTTTCTGTCGCACTCTTTCTCCCTCCCACACACTCTCATATATATGTGTGTGTGTGTGTGTGTGTGTGTGTTATTTATGTTTATAAAGGTTTTATCAAGCAGCGTAATCTAATAGCACATTTCAATTATATAAACACCTTTAGTGGGGGAGGCTCCTGATGTGTGCACTCCTGCTGTTCCTTGGGGGTTCAGTGTCTTGCTTGAACACATGAGGGCCAGATAGCAGGGCTCTCAGAGCTTTCAGTCATTCGAGATAAAAGGACACTGCCTAAGACTCAGTCCTCAACCCTGGGCTTGCCATTCCATGACCATTACTACTGAGGCCATGGTCACATGTCATTCCTGTTTTTGATTGGTTTTTTTTTCTTATTCTTTCTTAATCCATATATGTTTTTCAGAATGTCTTAATCATTTATTGATTTGTGTATACTGAAGAGGGGTATTCCTGAGACCAAATATAGGTGAAAATCACCAGTGTACTTTACAGTTGTGTTCGTATTTTCAGTGTAATAACAGTCTGGTTAATGAATATACTTATTTTAATAGCTCTGTCACTTAAAACAGAACAAATCTAAAAACAGATTCAAATTCCACGTGAAAGGTACTGGGACAAAAAAAACGTACACTCTAGTTGTCAAGTATTATCTCCAATTGCATGATTTGAGCTATTCCTTTTCCTAAACCATGCAAGGCACATGACGTCATATTAGTCAGAGGTAAATTATACTGAGTGAGTGGTAGCCATTTTTTATTTTTTTGGAAAGTATAAAATGGTGCAAACAAATGATCAGCCCCAACCAGCCTGTACTCCTGCACATTACTATTCCTGGTGCTTTGCTCTGATACATGCAGAGGTGAGAAATGCTTCAGGAGAAAAAGAACAGTGAGATCTTGACACTTTGACAAGCGTTTGAAGGGTTAGGAAAACCTGAGCTACCAATCCCGTAATTGTTAACAGACCCTAGTTTCTCTGAATAACCTTATAAAAGAAAAAAAATACAAGTGAACGTCTGACATACCTGTTCATCTCTATTATCATCTATTCATCTATTACTCTCTAGAGTGTTCACCGTCTCTTTCTCTCTCTCTGTATATATATATTTTTTTTTCTCCTTATAGCCAGAAGCAAGTGATAGAGCACTAGCCAGTATTTGTTTTTATGCCAGACTACACAGCATCTGTTTTTCCTGTGAGGTCTTGAAGCCAGTGTTCAGGTCAGTGTAGCAAAGTATGAGGATGGGCCTCTGGCTGCTGGCAGACAGGACAGATCCTATTCACTGCAGTCCCATCAGATCAAAAACAGAGGCCCAGTGACCAGACATCTGCACCGTGGCAGCTCTATGTCCTAGAAAAAGCATCTGCTCTCCTCAAAGAAGGGACAGAAGCGCCAGGAAAAAGGTAAACGATTCAGTGGTTTTGGTTTAGATGAATCAAACTTGGTCGGACAAGCTGCTGAAAACAGATTGGATGGGACACTTATTGATGAGACTTAGAAAAGAAACAGATGGTTTCAGCTTTTCCGTTTTGAGATATGCACAAAGCAAGCACACGCGCAAGGAAATATTCATCGACACACATGCTGTAAATGGTCATACCTCTGAGAGAAGCAGCAGCAGTTTGTGTCTCTTTAAGCTCCCCAATCCCCGACCCCCAAGTGAAGGGAGTAACAGTGGTCTCCATGGTAACACAGAGCAGGTTCAGCCTCTCAAACCCCTATGGCTGTTTCACATGCATTTTATCAGAGAGGACCAGACCCTTCACTCTCTCTCTCTCTCCCTTCTTCACTCACACACATATACACACTCACACAAACACACACTCACACAAAGACACACAAACACACACACATGGAGCTTACAAGCCAAATCACGGAAGCTCTTATGGCTAACATTCTTTGATACCTGAATCACTGAAATAGATTGAGAGAAGAGAGAGAGAGAAGGAGAGAGGATAGAGTGAGAGAGATGAAGACAGAAAGAAAGAAATCGAGGGAGAGAGGCAGGAATGGAGAGAATGAGAGGAAGGGGGAAGGGAAGAGAGCGAGAAATACCAGAAACCTCATGTTCAATAAAATACAGGTATGATTTTCTCTATACCACATCCTGAAACTGGCCAAGTGAGGTGTGCTTGTCTGCACACTTCCATGGACCAAAAGAATAAATAGTTGAACTAGAAACAAACTGGTGTCCAACTGGGTAAAGCCAACGACCTTCTGCCAAACTGCTTCCTGCCATTCTTATGAAACCCTATATTTTTCTGTGTGTACTACAACCTATGTATAGGGCTTCAATCAAAATTGATTTAAATCTGGCACTGGCCATCTTGTTCATGTTCCCTTTTAAAAATGCAGGGTCCTTGTTGCCCTGGAGAGCTTTGTGATCACAGTTACAGTGTCATTTTGTGTAATGCTGCAGCCAATTCCTGCTCACCTCTTGCCCAGGGCACCCTATCTGCTTATTATTTTAAAATATGACCAAATCCTGCCTGCATAGAAGCACCATGGAACCACTGAAATAAATACAGTGCATCCTGGGGCAGATATATCAACCATTGCAATGGGAGGGGGGGGGGCAGTACACATCTGTAAGAAAGTATGGAAAGGAGCATAAAGCTTATTGGTTTTAGCTGCACTTTATGTTCCTGTTTTTAATGTGCTGCAGATTATACACATACACTAGTGAAAGCCTAAATTCGCTGCTAAGATACCAAATCTGTTATGTTACGAGTAGAGAGGGTGTTTTGAAATGTACTACATAGGTCACTATAAAACAGTAAGAAAGTTACTGTTATCTTGTTTTCCTCAGAAGACATTACTTAGACACGTCATGGCTGATAATGTCAAATAACCAAACCACCGGTGAGATTTTACAGTCACAGTTTGCACAAAATTACTTGGTTTTGGAAGAAAATGGAAGCCAGAGGAGGTGCCAAGATATTGACGAAAAGTATACCAGGTTATTACCAGGGTATTATCTTGTTGAGAAATGTTGCTCTGGAAGAAAGACTGGTTTTCACAAGGGGAAGATAATTGAAATGTTATTTTCATCCTTCAATATAATGCTGGAATTGCACCAAGAAACAGTCTTATGAAACCTTGACAAAAGCAAACCAATGACTTATCCATGGTTCTTAATATAACATAAAATGAGACTGACTTTGTGTTTGCTGATGTCCTTGGAACTGTGCGGTTCTACACATTCATTCCTCATTCAACAAAATTTTCAATCCAAACCACCCCTTATAGCATACATTTTAATATAGCTGAACTTTTTTTTTTTCTTCTTCTTTCTTTCAGGGAATTTATATTTGAATCCAAAAAGTAGACTTATTTTATAGACTGTAATGCGTTTGGACTTTGAACTGCACAGCATCAAGTCTTCATAGGCCTTTCTCAGGAAATATAGAAAGCAATGAAGGGTTACCAAGTCCTGAAAATAAACCACATTACAGCATGTCTGAACAAAGGTAACTGATGCATGATGAATTAATCATCTTTGTTATAAGAATAGATCATATAATAAATGTATTCAGTATTAAGTGTAAGGGAATTTAATGATCCAAGTTACATTCTGAATTAAATGTCTAACTGTAGTTAGACTATCTAGCGGCCGACACCTACTGGCATCTAAACTAATCTTTTAGACTGTCATTTGGCCTTAAGCATTTCCATAACCCCCTTTCTATCTGATGGTCGGACTGACCCAGATCGGAACATCATCTAAACACCTTCTTAGGGGAGGACACTTCTTGGAATTTCTTACCTCCTCCTTAAGACCAATCATCTAGTTGTTGATTCTACCTTAGACCAATCATTTTACCCCACACCATCACTCTCTTTTTCCACAACATCTTTCTTCTATTTAAACTTACGATATTCTTAATAAACTTCAGAGAATCTTCTTGACACCTGTGTGTTGTGAATTTGTTCTCCGAGATCTCGTAACAAGGAATACTGAGGGCTGAACTAATCTTTGGTCAAACCCTGAAGGTTCTCTTTGTCAGTTAGACTGAACAGAGGCTAAAACCCCACATTAAGAAATGTGGAAGTATTCATCATTTGGATAATACATGTTGAATACCTCAAACAAAGCCAGCACATAGCAGCAAAAGGTTTAATAAGAACAGGGTGAACAAAGCACAGGACAGATTTGGGAAACAAACAAAAAAAAAAACAAAAGGCAATGACTAGGAAAAATAAACACAAGGAAAAAGGGGCTCTGCATGAGTTTGCAGAGTTCAGACTTCACAATGAAGCGACTGGAAGCCAGGTTTAAATAGTTGTCTGATGATCAGGGCAAACAAGCAGTAGGTGATTAGGATTCCAGAGAGGCAGAGCAATGAGAGCATGCTGGGATGTTAGGATTCATGACAAGATTCCCCCCCCTCCCAGGCGATGCTCCAGAGGGGAAAGGCTGACGGAAGGGGGGGTGGCAATTGGGGCACTGAGCAGAGGACTCCAGATGGCGTCGGTGGAAATTGGCTTTGAGCAGAGGTCCAGCAAGTCTTGAGCAGGGATCCAAGACACCCTATCCAGCCTGCAACCCTCCCAGTCTATGAGCTACTGGAGCCGACATGTTTACCTGCAGGAATCCAGGATTGCCCTCTTAGCACAAGTGGAAGTGTTACTTCCCATGAGATCTGTGTGGTAGATATTAGTGTTCTTTTTATGTTGATCAGACTCTCACTTTGAGCTTCTTGGTCAGGTGGCACAAGGGCAGATCCCTGAGGTGGTTGTCAGTTGGTATTAGTGGGAAGGCAGCCTTCAAGATCTCATTATCATTATTCCAGAGGACGGGGCCAACCAGGCATGTGGTTGGCAGGATGGTTGTAGCTTTCTGCTCCTGTGGGTTACTGACATAGGCATCAGCCTTAATGTTTTTGTGGATGTGGTGAAATGAAAGCAGGTAAAGAACAGTGTCCACTGAACAAGGCATTGGGTGCAAGGTTGAGATACTCCAGGTTGTGGTGGTCAGTGTAGATGACGAACTAGTGGACACTGCCCTCCAGCTTGTGCCTCCAATCCTTAAGGTCAAAGAGTTCCCACCTCATAGTTACATTCAACCAAGGAAAGTCAGCCAGTTTCCATGGCTCCCTCTGCTGTTGGGACAGTGCAACCACAACAGTAGGAAAGTGAAGTGGGTTGTGCATGAGAGATGCAGCAAGAATCCACCACACTGTGTGGGATCACCATTGTACTTCCTTGGATTTGACAGTTTGACGGTCAGCTGCTGCTTGACATTATCAGTGAGACCAATGATGTGCTATTGTTGGAGCTCCAACTGCTGTTATTTATTAACCAAGATCTGTTTAAGTCTGACTGCACTAGCACCTACAATTTGTTTTCTGGCAGCTTCCATGTCATTCAACATGGTCTTATATAATGCAGAGTTCGTGCAAGACTTAAATTAGTCATTGGCAACATAAGGTTTAATAAGAAGAGGATAAACAAAACAAGGAAACATCTTGGGAAACGACAAAAAATAAAGACACACAAGGAAAAAGGTAGTGACAGAGTTCAGATTGTATAACAAAGAGACTGGGAGCCGAGTTTAAATAGTCATGTGACGATCAGAGCAAACAAGTATGAATGGAATTCTGGGGAGACTGAGGAATGAAATGCGAGTCTGCTTGTGACAGATGTTTTGTACGTGCCCTCCAACTAGTAATAAGATACCCACCTCAGTATTAGCAATGAAATAAAGGTCTCTTGGAAGACTACAGCACATGTTGAAGACAATGCAAGAAACCTGCTGATTTATCTGGCTCTTTACTATTAAGATTAAGTGATGTTTCATCCTGGCTTTGGACGTCCCTGGGTCAGAAGCATTAAGAAGCTGAAATAAGAGTTAGTTAAAGGTTATATTTCTAGATCTGATTTAATTAGAGAGCTGTGCCTGCAGTGGAATATGAATTGAGCCTTTGAGGGGAGGTCTGTCTTAGTGTGTGTCAGTGATTTTAACTGTGCCACTATCTGTTTATCTCAGAGAATTCTTTATTAAATTTACTCTGGATTAATAGATGTAGGTATAAGATTAGAGGAGAGAGGTGTGAAAGATACCCTTTATGCCCTTACAGTCATTACTTTTTAATAATCATGATGCATATTTGAAAAACATTTGGTAGATGATCAGAGTCCTGAATTACTTACAATATGATGAACTAATTCAGTCCAGCTCATTTCAGTTCAACTCTCATAAATGAAATTAATATGCATTGCCATTATACAGAAACACGTGTACATGCTTTTTCTTGCTAAGTGCCGTATGGATGGAGCAGGAGCATTAAACCGGGCCAGTCAATGAGATTAGTGAAATACAACACTGCAATATTGATTTTGATTTGATTTTTTTTTTTTCATCATTAAAAAAGATGTTCTGTGCCTTTGAAGTTTTGCTTCAGATGCTGCTTAACCTCCACCTCAACCATTTTGCATAATGCATGCAGCCTTATACAGGAAAATCATTTCACCTGCCTGTTTCAGGCTGTAAAAAAAGAGATTTATTTATTTATTTATTTATTTATTTATTTATTTATTTATTCCAGCTGAGTTGCTTCATTTAGGTAGACACAGTTGGCTTGGTGTCCTGAGAGTTAATTAGCCCAGGTATTACGTCTTAGCAGAGGGTTCGACAGCGGGGGCCATCTGACTGATTGACTCTCTATTTCCACTTCTTCTGCACTACTGTTCCTGCTAGGCATAAAGCCTGAGGGGACAAAAACAAAAAGAACTAGAAATTAGAAGTATTCTGTCTTTTGTGTTCCTCTATAGTTTGTAAGAAACAAATAAACAAACAAACAAACAAACACCTGCTTACATTTTTTTAATTCAAGTGCGGTTGATCAACACAGCCAACTGACGTATGTAATACTTTGGTTATGAGGTAGTAACCTATGAAGCTAATGCTGTAAATGGTGAAACACTAGTCTGTGCCACAATGCTAATGCTAATGCCTTTTTTGCCAAAATAACTGCTTTAGGGCGTCATCCATTATTACATTGCGTCCAAAAAATTTTATGACAATGTTGAGAAAATCAGTAGAGAACACCTTAAATCTTAAGTCATGTAAGCATGGTTTCTTGTTTCTAACAAAACAACGCAGCCTTTTTTTGTCCAGTCTTGATAATTATTAGTAGCTTGTTGAGCTGATCATAACGTTGACTGATAAACTAAAGGCCTGAATATGATATATCTGCAATAAGCCAAGGGCTCTAATATAAATCAGATATTGCCACAAAGTGTCTGGCATGAACCCAATGACAAGATGCAAGATGTCATCTTCAAAATGTTTCCATTTTGTAGCCCTCGCAGCTTGCCAGTCAAATGATTTCACTACTGAGCACATACAGCTCAAGGAGGTTATCTATCCAAAACTTCTCACATGGGCATGGCTATGCAATTCATCATATTCTACACTTTCTGAAGAGCAGCTAAGGTCTTGGATCTGTACAGTGATTGAAGAAAAACTACAGCTAAGGGGATATTGCAGGGGTAAGTAAAAAGCCCTATTAAATTCCTTTGAATTTCCTATTAAATTTCCTTTAAAAAAAAACCAAAAACAAAAAACAGAATGAAGATGTGGTACTGGCCATAAAGGTTTAATAGCTAGTCTTTGGAGCTAGTTACTGTGTCACAGTGTCAGTCAGTATGCATGTGCTAATCAATAAAGTGGATCCTAAATGCCTCTAATGACCTACTAATGAGTAAACCACAACACTGGTCAGCCAATGCTGACCTGGAGGTGGTACATTAGGCACGGTCTTCATTATAGTGTCTGAGTCCTAAAGTTAGATGCTGAAAATATATATTTGTTAACATGACAACAGAAACTACACAATGACCTTTCTAACATCTAATAGAGTGTAATACTAGGCTTAACATAGACACGGCCCTGATAGATTCACAAACATGATCCACCTTGTGTTTACTTACATGATGGCAGCTTCATTGTACAGAACAGGAATATGTGTGTGGTTGGACAGTTTCATTGCAATTTTATGCTTTGGCAGAAAATTAGGTCTGCATTGACTAAATATCTCTCTCTCTCTCTCTCTCTCTCCCTCTCTCTCTCTCCCCTTCTCTTCCTGCTTCCCTCTCTCTATCTCTCCCTGCCCCCATTCTCTTTCTCTTTCACATAATCTGCAGCCCTCTTTCACTGAATCGATACCTCTGGCCGCCGCCGTGCGCTCTGACAGCCTCCTGCAGCCTCCTCCCCTTTCAGCGCTTGTCTTTATCAAGGTCATCTGAACCAGGCACGTGGCCTCCATCACAAAGGCCTCTCCCACGCGCCGCCCTCCTGCTCGCCCGTGCAGCAACAGCACCTACCCCTGGACAAATGGGGGAATGGCACGCAGCTAGAAATAGAGATAATCGCAACGCTTGATTTGGGCTGTTGAATGCTCGGCCACTCTGTCATGCGTTTAATCGGCCACAGATCCACATGTCTGCCATGCTTTGGTGCCTGTAGGAAATGCACGATCAAAATATTTTGTCAGATTCTGCTGGGCACGTTGCAGTCCACTGACTGGCACAAATGTATTTGAGCTCCAGTTTGAGTACTTGTCCTGTGTGAAAATAAACGTCCTTTGTGTTTCTATCTCGATTGAATGAGTCACGCAATGCTGTTTCAATGGGAAGTACATCCACATGAAAGGCAGAGTGACACCAATGATGATTAACACATATCTTCTTGTTAAAGATTAGAGATAACAGCGTGTTGTATTTTGACCCAAGGGATCCATTGTGGTGTGTATGAGTGTAATGTTATCCGACTGGAAAATTATATCCTGAGAGTTATTACTGAGGAATCAGTTTTGCTTATTTCAGACATCAGTGGACCTATTTCACATTGGTAACCAAAGCTACAACAATCCACACTGATTTCCACATAACATCAGAAAGTTAAAAACGGCATTATTATTGCTTACAAGGAACAGTAGTTTTATGTCAATGTGACTGCTTCAAATAGCCAGTTATTTGATGATTTCATTCCATTTTCCTGTCATTTTTTGCTTGTTTAACTTTTAAGTGCAGTAAAAAGTAACTGTTATGGCATTGGATCACAGTGTGTCACGCCGGAGGTGCGGGGAGCTGTAAAAAAACGACACGACTCCAACGTGCGTGAATATAGAATGAACCGTTTTATTTTCGGTTTCGTTTAAACAACCAACAAACAGTAGACAACGCTTACCAGACAACGTTCGCGTTCACGAACCAAAGACCGACAAAGACTCAGTGACATGCACACGCTTACATACACACACCCTAACAAGACTCAGGTGAAACGAATAACACTAACGAACGTTCACGAACACCAACAGTCGCTCACGGAGACTACCGAACATTCACGAACACAACACGCACTCAGCCTACCACACAACGTACACACAGACACACTCTCACACGAACACGCCCACACAGAAACGAGACAGGGGAGGCGGCCAGGGCGGCCACCGTGACACAGTGTAGCTCACAGCTTGGACTTTCTCTACCAAACTTTCTCTCCCTAGCAGCAGTTTTCAGTTGGTGACTTTTTGGTTTTATGTAATTTTTTTATTGGCATTACTTTTTGAAAAATTAGTACCATTGTCCATTTTGTTTCTTTTATGTTTTTTGATAAACAGCTCAGTGGAGAAAGGTCAGGAGAGCACGAGAAAAGCCAAAGGATGTTCAGACAGCAGCCCTTCACAGCAGTGGGGCGCAGGCCGAATTTTCTGCTCACGCTCCTCGTTTAATTCTGAAGCAGATGGGCAGTAGCAGTGGAACCACACCAGAGCTCCATGCCATGTTCCTCTGTTGTCAGCCACAAGCATCAAAATGAGGCTCCAGGAGAAATGCACTCCCTGAGCAAGTCGTTTGGAGACTTGATAAGTTTACTTTAAACAGTTTGACTCTCAGTCATCATAAATAAATATGAAAGTCTTTGCCCATTAGAAAATTAAACATAAATCTAAAGAGCGACTAAACTAATGCCAGGTATATGCGTTGAATCCTACATATGCCTGAAATTCAGTTCATTATTTTCTTTAATAATAATGGAATAATACACTAGTAATACTATACTTTTGATGTGGTTACGGATAACTGTAGATTGATTGTTCAAATACTCTTGTGTAGCAGCAGATGGTTTAGCACTCAGACATTTGAAGTGCCATTCTGGTATGTCTACGACATGTGGGACATGTGACACGTATCAAACGTGCATCGCATGCAAAGTGATACAGTGAAGGACTATGTATAGCCTTTCTGTTTTTGTTTATTTGCTAGAAAGGACAGGGTAAAATGACTAATATACATATATACATTATACATTTGCACCCTTAACTTTACATTGTCAATGCACACATTTCATCATGTTCCTTGGAGTGATTTTCAATGAGGCTAGCAACCACTGTATAAAAAGACATGTAAGGGCAAAGAAATCAGATGATACCAACCATAAATTCAATGACAAAATGGCAATAAATTTCAAGAAAATATAGCATTATTACTTTTATGTTTATTGCTAATGCTTGTTTGCACTGCAACTTTATATGTTCATTGTATCTGCTGTATCGTGAGCTAAAAACTTTGTCTACTTTCTTTATAGCAAAAAATATGAATGCCAAATGCCAACACCCATAATTCCTCCATTTCCTCTTTTTTTCCCACTGCCACACCATCTCCCCCAGAACTCGCAGAATTCCCAAAACTCCTATAACCCCCATAAGTCCCCACTCCTAGAATTTCTCCATCCTCCAATCTCATAAACCCCCCAAGACCTCTGCACCACCACTCCCAGAACTTCCATACTCCAATAATTCCGTCTCTCCCCTGCTTTCATAACTCCTCTTCTCCCATAACTCCCACAACAGCCCTACTCCCATAACTCCTCTACTCCCATAACTTCCTTACTTCCAAAACTCCTACTCTGCCCCACTCTCATAACTTTACCACTCCTCCACTCCCCCTCACTCTTATAGACCTACTTACACCCCCCACACCCAAATATAACATCCATCTCCCTCACTTCCATAACCCCGCACTTCTATAACTCCCCCACTCACATAATTTTTTAGAAGGCTGATGGGCTGCTTAATTAGAATTGATCTTATATGGACAGTATAGTGCCAGGGTTACTGTTTGTCTGGTTTTATTTTTTATTCAGAATAAATATTTGTTTACATTCAAAGCCTTTTTTAAGTGTGACTCAAAAACTTTATCATCATTACTAATTCTGAAGAAGGGAATATTGCACCAGCTGTAAGGAGTTCAGTCTTTACAAAATCACAAAATGAACTGTATGCTAAAGCAAAGGTTAGAGAGCTCAAGACATGTACTGGCTCTCTTATAGACATGTTCTTACAGGCATACAGCTGGCAATGTATATACATAACTTATGCATATCCATGATGAGTGGGGTCAAGTCAAGGACAGGTTTAAGTATGCGGTTTTCTTAAGTGGAATTTCCTTTGGCTGGCTTTAGAAATAAAATACACAGGCATGTTACACTCTAGGATACAATATAGCGTCATATTATTCTTTTCCTTTACTTTCAGTACAAAGGAGCTTTATATAATGCAGAATTCAGCCTTTGTTAGGCATTTTTAGTTATGGCATAATGCGGAGTATGGCAGGGGTGTCCTTTGGGTCCTCTATTATGTTTCTTGAAGACTTACAACCCAATTGTACAATCTGCTGGTACAATCTGCTCTTAATATAAAAAAGGCTTATAAAATTAAAGGCTCTGAATCACTTAACTACCTTGTTCATCGATGACACCTTGTATTTTATAATGATATCAGTAAGTCTGGTTTAATGGGCTAAGATTAGGCCATCTCTGCCACAGATGCTGTGAACAAAAGTACCTAATCCTTGCAAGAATATGCTTTTCAGAATATAAGATAATGGGTTAGTTAAAGTATCCTATCTTTATGTCCCTGGGTAATGGAAGATTTACCACAATAAATTTACTTCGGGGTGCTAAAATTTCTAAAATGAGAAAAATATATTTCTCTGACATAGGATATTAAACTTAAGCAAGTGATTATCTCTGTGCTCTTCTACGACTGTCAAAATATAAAACATTAAATACTGAATAAAGAATCATTTCATGTACCTTATATTCTCTGTCTCTTGCATTCTCTTTGTCTCTTTCACCTCTCTCTCACCCTCTATCTCTATTCCCATTCTCTCTGTGCTCACCGTGATGTATTTTAACCTCTGAATGCACAGCTATTTGAATGTCTGGAGGGATAATGAAGCCCTCATTCCCAGGTGAAAAACTAATACAACAGTAGTTAAAAGTACATGCCTTCAGGATATTCACTTTATAGCCAGTAAATACATACTATTTCCTTCTTGTATGTCTGCTGTTTAAATTCAAGGTTTTTTGTACCACCTCACAGGATTCACCTAAAATATACTAACCTGCATACATTAAGTTTGGGGTGGCAGTGTCCAAAATCCACTAGCACTGCAGAAATCAACTTCATGAAACAGTAAATGAAAACATTCCCAGCAATAGTGATCCAATGCCAAACACACCTGACTGTCCCAGACTGTAATGGCAATATCTGTGTTAGGTTCTGTTAGCAAGTTGTTATGTACTTCATATCTAAGACATAGAAAAGACCTAGAAAAGGAGAGACCAGTGTCGATTCTTGTCTGATAGATTTACTAGAATACATTTTTCCATCGTAATGTAAAAATAAATAAAGAAAGAAATTCTAAATCTAATCCTGGAGTTAAAATGAAATGATATGGGTGTCTGCTTGTTTTAAGATCCATAAATTGGCACAATACCAGCTGTTGGGAAAGGTAATGAAGAAGCTAAGAATACCTTCTGCTCCAGAACAGAGAATGAACCTCTCTAGGGAAAGGAAAATTCTGCACCAGAATTCACAGAACCCTACACTTGACCACTTAATGTCACCATACCAGATGTTCCTTCTCACCTAAGCCTTTCATATGAGGGTGTGATGTGTGTGTGTTTGTGTTTGCATCTGTGTGTGTGTGTGTGGGGGGGGGGGGGGGGGTGCCAATTGGATGTGTATAAAAAATGCCAACCCTGCATTAAAGTTGAAAACCCGGATAACCTGTTTAAAATTTATAAAAAAGCGGAAAGTAAA
>JAOYMR010000012.1:7642292-7652873 GCA_025802075.1 Tenebrosternarchus preto | reverse complement strand
TGCAACAACTTTCTGTTATGTGTTCAGTTACAATGTAGTTACAGGCTAAGGAAAAGGGATGTAGAGTACCTGTGAATACTAGGCACCCAATAAGCATGTTCACTTTAAGATGTGACGTTTTATTCCTGATCACATGGTATTGTAGGAACACGTTCTACATTCTAATGTTACATAGTTCTACAACTAATGTTCATGTTCGTTTATGCTCTCTACAATTTGCTGTTCGCTTGAGTAAAGACGACATCGATACAGACGGGTCTGGTGTTTTCTCTATTTTCAACACACACAACACTGTACATTTCAGTACATTTCTCCCCCATTGTAATCTGTACTGAAAGCTACCGTAAAATGCAGTTTAGACGCGCACTTGAGCTTTTCGTGTAGAGAGGGTGACCGTGCTTTTTCTGCAGCTCTGTCAAAAAGGCTAAAGCAAGAAGGTAGCTGTTATAACGTAGCGTCTCCTAATATTTGCAGTGTCTGGTATTGTTTTGTCAGCATAATTATTGAACTTTTAAGATTTAAGATGTTGTTAGTTATGTCTGTTTCATTAAGTGACTAAATTTAGCGAAGAAACTAGCTTGAGCAGTGTTAGCTAGCAAGCAGCAATTTCTGGGCCTTTATAAAGTGTGTTTGCGTTTAAGTTTTTCTTTTTTAAGACGTTTACACGTCTTATAAATATAAGATAGACTATTACGCCACAAGTTGTCCAGTCATATTAAATAGCTCTGTAAATAAGGTATTGCATCCTTAGACTCAGTTGCAGGCGGGAAAACAGCCAGTAAACTTAACGTTGTAAAACGTGGCCAATTTAAAGATATAATTAATATATTTGAGGTGCTGCAGCGAATTTTGCCACTCTATCCATTTTAACCTCATGTGTTCAGGTAATACCGAATCCCAGTCACTGATCTGCACAGAGAGCTCTCTCAGCAGGAGTCGGCCCTGAATGGTCACTGGGGATAAGATGCCCAGCGGGTCAAAGATGCTGTTGACCACTGACAGCACCCCTCTGCGTGTGTACAGTTTTTCATTTTCAGGCACATGAAATGTGAGGAGGTCTGACATAATACTCCACCTTATTCCAAGGTTTCGTTGGACAGGTAGGTCATCCACGAGCAGGTTGAGATTTTGAAGATCCTTAGCCCTGTCCTCTGTTGGGAGTGCATCCAGCACCTCAACCTTGTTGGAAGCCACTTTGTGGAGCCTGAGGTTTGACGCTGCTAACATCTCCTGAGTTCTCCTTAGGAGGTCAACAGCTTCCTCCACAGTAGGAACAGACTTCAATACATCATCCATATAAAACTCTCTTTCCACCAGGCGACGTACATCTGCCCCGTATTCCTTTTCCGATTGTTGAGCAGCTCGCCTCAGTCCATAAATTGCCACAGCAGACGATGGGCTGTTTCCGAACACATGCACCCTCATCCTGTAATCGACGGCCTCTTTATTCAAATCGTTGTCTTGATGCCATAGGAAAAGCAAAACATCTCTACAATCCTCTCGTACTAGAAAACAGTGGAACATCTGTTGGATGTCGGCTGTGAAGGCCACTGGGTTCTTCCTGAATCTCATGAGCACACCCAACAGGCTATTGTTCATGTCAGGGCCAGAAAGTAGCACATCATTGAGAGACACCCCATCAAACTGAGCACTGGAGTCGAAGACTACGCGTATCTGGGTAGGCTTACGTGGGTGATATACTCCGAATGATGGCAAATACCAGTACTCCTTGCCTTCCTGTACTGGTGGTGCAAGTTCTGCGTGGTTGCTCTCCAGGACCTTTCACATGAATTCTACAAAGTGAACCGTCTGTCAAGGGTACGGCGTAGAGACTGGAAGCGACTCAAGGCATATTGTCGGTTATTGGGCAAGTGCACTCGTGGTTTGCGAAATGGCAGTGGGGCTACCCAACTATTCGTGGAGTCTTGGAAGAATTCAATTTCCATTATGCTGAGAAACAACCGGTCCTCCATGGAATGAGCAATTTTATTATCATCTTTGGTCTGACTAAATACTGACCAAAGTCCTCACAGCGTCCTCTGGCGTTGTTTAAATATCCTGCAGCAGGGTTTTGACTGAGAGGCTGATGCAGGTTATGCAAGACTATTTTTTCTTTAACCAGTAGGTGATTCTCACATGGCTGAAAGTGACTTGGTCTGCCATTCTCAAGAACAAACGTTTTCATGCTAGTGACATCTGGTGGTCCATGGGCACTACCTAGGCACACATCACCGACTATCACCCAGCCCAAATCTAGCCTTTGCGCATAAGCTGCGTCATGAGGGCCATTTATCTGCCTTCGAACTTTGTGCACCCTCAATATGTCTCTCCCCAACAGCAACAGAATCTCTGCCTCTGAATCTAAAGGTGGAATTTCGTCCGCTATTGTTTCAAGGTGGGAGTGGCTTAGTGCAACCCTCGGAGTGGGGATTTCATCCCTGTTGTCGGGAATCATATTGCACTCCAATAGCGTGGGTAAGGGAAGGATTACGGCGCCATCCTCTGACTCTATTATGTAGCCAGGTGCGTGTCTGCCAGCTGTTTCGGTTGTTCCAGAACATGTTTTTAATGTGTATGGGGATGTGGCACTGTCTATGTTGAATATTTCAAAAAACTCAGACCGAGCTAATGACCTGTTGCTCTGGTCATCGAGCATGGCATACATTCTTTTGCTTTCACTGCGACGTCCAGTCAGGTAAACATTCACGAGACATATCTTTGAGCATCACTTTCCACTGAAATCTTCTCCACAAACCTCTGTGCATTTAGATGTAACATCAGCATCTGGCATCTCTTCTCTCTCCCCGCCATGCTGTGTGGGGGAAGGAGGGGGCTTTGAGAGCCACGGTGCTGGGCCTGGGTGGAGGGCAGTCGGGTGCCCTTCACTGTTACACTCAGAGCACTGGACGGCTGCCTCACATCTGCGAGCTACGTGAGTGCTCACTGCGCAACATTTGAAACAAATATTATGTATTTTTAATATTCTTTTCCTCTCTTCAAGGGGCATCTCTCTGAAGCCTCTGCATTTTCGTAGTGGATGTGGCTTGTGGTGTAAGGGGCACTGTTTGTCTGGATTATCAGTGAATCTATCTCTTCTGTATGGAGTACTCGGGTATGAGGGCAGGCTAAAGCTGGGGTCGTTACGTGCCTTAGCTTGTTTATACACAAACTCCGCGAAGAGAGAGAATGGAGGAAACGCAACTCAATGTTCATGCTCATAGCGGGAGCCCTCCATCATCCACTTCTCCTGAAGCCCATACGGGAGCTTCTTGACTATCGGATTAACGCCCCTAGCGGTGTCAAGATATGACAGTCCTGGGAGATGCCCTTCTCGTTTCGCTGCCTCAACTTCAAACAGTAGATCACTTAGCTCTCTGAGCCTCTGATGATCTTTGGGAGCTATTTTGGGAAATTTCTCTACCTTTGTGAATAAAGCATTCTCAACGGCTTCTGGTGACCCGTACATCTCTTCTAGCCTGTCCCAGATTAGGTCTAGCCCAGCGGACGGGTTCCTTATGTGCACTGACTTAATACGGCGTGCGTGTTCTGCAGAGTCTCTCCCTAGCCATTTGATTAATAAATCTATCTCTTCTCCAGCATTAAGATCTAAGCTCTCTATGGCGTTGAGAAACGACGACTTCCAGGATAAATAGTTCTCAGGTTGGTCATCAAATCTAGTCAGACTTGTCGACACTATTTGGCTTCGTGCCAAGTATTTCGCAAGATCTAACGACAGTGCATCTCTAGAACAGCAGGTCTCGGTGTTCCTGCAAGGGAAACGAGAGCCGAATTAGGGTGACGTGGCGTTTGGCCCTGCAACATGAGTTCGGCTAATCGGAGGGCTAGGGCAGCTTCGTCGTACTTCAAGGTTTTGATTTACGTTCGTGTTGTTTGAGCTCGATGTTGGGGAGATAACTGCGTCATTTGTGTTGGAGGTTTAACTTCAACCTCTTCGCTCGCTGCTAGGTCGTGCGAATAAATTTGCGGGGTACCGGCATCGATTCGGTGTTTGTCTCCGAGCAACTGGGCACTGGCACTGTAATGAATATGTCCCTTTACAAAATCTTCTGAACGCTGATGCACGCTTTGTATTGGCGCAAGTGGTGTCCTTTGCTCATTCTCCGCGGCTTCAAAGTTCACAGCGGCGGCTTCCATCGCTGCTGCTTCGGCTAGGGCAGCCTTTGCTTCTCTTTCTCATTCTAGAGCATCTAGGGTGGCTTCCAAGTGGGCCTTTTCTATCTTTATTTTGATCCCCCTTTTTGAAAATGCGGCTCGTGCTTGAGCAGCATCGGCTTTAGCGCATGCTCTGGCAGCGGCTACGCTAATGCTCGACACGACAGAGGACCTATTTGAGCATGACGCAACAGACCGGACTTCTAGCTCTTCGTTTTCCATGTTTAATCTGGCTTCCAAAAGCCGTTCTGAAAGCGTTGTACCTGCATCATTTGTGGGGTCCATCACTGCGAAATTAACAGCCTGGTTGTCCCTTCGGGTGGTGTACTTTTCTTGCTGCTTCGTTCGTTGGTTCCCTTTTTACTATGCTGGCCTCGCCAAATGTTGCATCCAGCTATTCAGCTAGCTAAACACCCTTACTCAATGATCCTCAGAACCACGACGTAGTGTCACACCTTATCACACTTTATCGAATGAAAGGTGTAAAACTACAATCACAAGCAAAACAAATATGTCACATAAACATATCATAAATCATACATCAACAATCAATAAAATACTAACACTCACAGGGAATGCCTCATGAACAAGCAGTAAGTGCAGAATGCATTGGCTGTCCATGCATATCCACATGCTCTTCTCTGCTATTAGATTAGACACTTCCTGGCCCTATATGCAGGGGTCGCTAAACTGCCAGTGGTTTTACTGGACTGGCCAGAACAAACACAAAGGGTAAACAATGTGAACACAGTATCCCTTCTGTTAGATAAGGTGTTACCCTTTTCAAAGGACACATGTTGTGGACATGGTGTCTTGGTTCAGCAAGTTGAATTGGGAGTACTTAAGCTCCTACTGCATAAGGTTTTCTTGCGCATAGGTGGTATCTCTGGCATGGTTCATGTTGCAGTTAGTTCTGCCTTGCCTATGAACGGTGTGTCGTTTATATTGAGAAACAATATTGCTGGTGGCAGTTTATTTCCTGGTGGTCAATAGCCCTAAGGTTAGTGTGTCTGAAAAAGACTCAGTAGTGTTCCCTGCTTGTGTATTAACACGTGCCCAGGCTCTACTGTGTCATTAACTGACACTTTTATGTGTGGTTCCCTTGTTCCCAAATCTCTTGACACAGATAAACCTGCTCCTGTCTTGACAGCATGTTTTGACAGTGATGCATTAGTGTCTGCACAGAGGTCAGACAAATCCCTGGTGGAATTTTGATCTCACTGACAGAAAAACCGGTACCTCAGTACACCAGTGGTCCTCATCTGTTTCTTGATGTTCCTTCACGCACTACTGCACCTCAACATGACATACATGTAGGATCCCATCCGCCTATCAAGCAACAGCACACTACCTCATGTGCCAACAGCTGTTTTAGCTTCACGTAGGCCGTTTCACCCTCCTTCGTCCATTCCAGGGTTGTGTTGAGGTTCCTCATGCCTTGAACTCTCACCATGTCTCTTTGGGCCTGTGTGTGGCCTACATAATCTGGGATGTAGTATCTCTACTGTAGCCTGTGAGGCCCAAAAATGACATGTCCTTAACCTTTACCGGTTTAGGGTGATGTAGTATGGTGGTGCGGTGTAACGGGGACAGGCCCATGGCATTCTGGGAGACTACTCGTCACCTGCTTTCGGGCCACCTGTAACTTTTCTTTTGCAACCTTGAAGCCATTCTCCCAGAGTTGTTTCAGGACAGTGCTTGTGGCCTGTAGACAAGGTAAAGCAGAGTCAGATGCGACAAGTAGGTTGACGATGTAATGTACTACACTGGTGTGAAGTGGGAGGGGGCAGCTTCCTAGGGCCTGTTTAAGAACCTGATTAAAGTTGCCTGGAGAGCGAAACCTGTGGTAATCTAGTGTACCTGTTCTGTTGACCCCTGAAAGTGAAAGACACCATGTCTCAGCATGATGGGTGCAAGGGAATGCAGAAAAATGCATTGGCGAGATCGATGCAAGTGAACCAGGACTGGTCAGGTGACCGGTTAGTCAGGGCCACATAGGGGTTCGGGACTGGTATAGTTGGTGTGAGCAGCACATCATTAACAGCTCGTAAGTCATGGGCCATATGGTATTTACCTGTAAATGACATTTATTGGAGCAGGCAAAAAACAGTCATATACCAAAACAGGATCAGGAACCAGGTCAGAGAATAAGCAAAAGGTACAAAAGGGGCAAAAACAGAACCCAAAAAACCAGGCAAAGAGTCAAAAACCAAGGAAGACTACAGGAACAGGCACAATAGGTACAATAGGACAGGGCAAAAGAACAAAAACCAGGAACAAGCAAGTAGACAGATCAAAAACCAGAATAACCACAACAGAGAAAGTGCTAGGTATGCAAACAGGTTGGCAATACTTCACAATGTGTAGATGGTATGGAGAACCTAATATTGGGGTGCTGATGACAGAACGAGGAACAGGTGAAAGTGGAATATTCCAGGAATCTAGAACTCCTGGGAGTGAGACCTCTGCAGGCTGGATGAGGTACTGCTGGAGCTGGATCTGATCTTCTCTATCGAGCTCTCCGTCCATTGTTACTTTGTTATTTCTGCTAACCTGATAATTCAAGAAAAATCTTACCTTATTTTGCAGATCTGGCTCCAAGCCACTAATCTTCTGTTACTACTTCTCTCCCAAGCACTGGGTATTTTGTTAACACCGCAAGGTTTCCACACCTAGGCGAGGCTGTTCGTGATTTAATTTAAGCGCACCAGCTTTTAGTGATTCGGGGGTCCTGAATTCCTCTAACTCAGCAGTCCTACTGGACTTATTGTCTCATCAGGCTATAGTGGGGTTGCCAAACCAAGGGCACTTGTTACTGTTCAGACTTTATACTTCTATTTTATTTCACTGTTCCGTCCAGTTTTCAGATCTTACACACAGACACAAATCGTCACTAATTCAGAATATTCAATATGCAGAATTCGAGAACAGGTTTCTGCTTACCTAATTACTAGTCGGTCGACATGGTGAGTCCACAGTAAGATCAGCTGTCTGAATCAGCCTTCTAACGCATCACATCGAGGGTCATCAAATTGTCACAAGCGTGATCGTTTGATGCATAGAAAAATAGACCGGAGACAGTGAGTTCCCTTTCAACCATTTTTGATCTCACTGACAGAAAAACCGGTACCCCAGTACAACAATGGGCCTCATCTGTTTCTTGATGTTCCTTCACACACTACTGCGCCTCAACATAACATACATGTACGATCCCATCCACCTATCAAGCAACAGCACACTACCTCCTAGAACACGGTTTCACAGTCCCTAGCTGCAGTCCATGGTGTTGTCACAAGCATGATCGTTTGAAGAATAGAGCGGAGACAGTGAGTTCCCTTTCAACCATTTATTGCCACAGAGATCTCTGGAGATGTCACTTCACAGCGCAGTGTGAGTGCGATCTGAGCATACAACATTTACGCACACTCATGTATTCAAAAAACCTCCCTATTCCTAAGCTGTACTTTTTCTAACTGCTCAAGGACGTTTTCCTGTTTTGGCACATACTTGCTGTCTCTGCCTAAACCTGATGGTATGTTTTGCCTTTGTACTGATTATTGTAAAGTGAATGCAGTCACCATCCAAGACTCCTATCCAATGCTCAGGATGGAAGAATGTATCAACCATATTGGTTCTGCACAATTCGTTAGTAGACTCGTTAGGTCCCTTACACTTCGTGCCTCAGAAATATCTGCTTTCGCTACGCCTGACAACTTCCTCCTGTACACTGTGATGCCTTTTAGCCTCAGAAATGCTCTGTCCACATTTCAGTGGTTGATGGCCATGGTTTTGGGTGATGTGCCCAATTGCGAGGCATACTTAGATGATGTGGTGATTTATACCCATTCTTGGGCTTACCACATTGAGGTGTTAGACAGTTTTTAAGAGGTTACAGGATGCCTCCCTGGTGTTAAACTTAGAAAAATGTGAATTTGGTAAGGGGGAGATTGTGCATCCCCTCAATGACAAAGTAAATGCCATATATGCTTTCCCTCCTCCACTGAGTAGAAGACACCTACAATGGTTTCTGGATATGCCAGGCTACTACCGTTGCTTCTGTCCTAATTTTTCCTGTTGTGTAAAAATGTCCCTTTCGTGTGGTCCTCTGCCTGTTAAGCAGCCTTTGAGTCAGTGAAGTCACTGCTGGTTAGTGCACCTGTCATAGTGCACCCTGTCCTAGCCACCCTGAACTACAGTCAGCCTTTCAAGTTAGAGGTAGATGCCAGCGGAACTGACACTGGTGCAGTGCTGTTACAAGAGGATGTCCATGGCATTGATCATCCCTTGTACTTTTCCATCCCATCCCACTTTTCACACCAATTAGCATACGTTACCATCAAAAGCGAAGCTCTTGTCCTTCTCCTTGCCTTACAGCACTTTGAAGTCTATCTTGGTGGTAGCATTGATCCTATCACAGTTTACACAGAACACAATCCATTGGTGTTCATTTAGCGCATGGCCAATGCAAATGTGATGGTCCCCAATCATTCAAGGTTTTAACCTAATGATAGTCCATAAGAAAGACAAAGACAATGTGGTGGCTGATGCCCTATCCAGATGCTAATGTGGATATGTATTTTGTGAATTCCTTGTAGGAAGTCCTCACTTATAGGGGTGGGGGTTACGTTCGTTTCTTGTCTATCATTTGTCTGTGCATGTGTAACTCCGTTTTATTGTAGGTTTAGTCCTGTGCTCCATTCTGGAACTTTGCTGTTGCCACAGTCCACTTAGAATGTGTCCTTGCCCTTCTGTGATGCCATAAAGAGGAAGAAGGAAGCATGCTAAGGGTGGTGGCTGAAGGGTGGATTTTGTATGTTGGTGTGTTTTTGGAGTGTGACTTTTGTCAGTGGCTGTTTCAGGTTAACTTTGTGTAATGACTTTGTTTTTCTGCTTCTTGACCTTGTTCTTGCCTTGCCCCTTTAAACTTATTTCCTCAGTGTATATTCTCTATATAGTGTTTTTTTTGTTTTTTGTTTTTTTGTGCGCACGCCGGTAAGTAGGAAGTGGCTGTCATTTTGTTTGGGTTTGTGGGTTTGTTACCATTTTCTCACTGAGGGAGTCAGTGTAGTCCTGTGTGTTTTGTTTACCCTATGTAAGAGCAGTGAGTGCTTTTTTGTTTCTAGAGTGGGTTTTGTTTATTGCGTTGGCCAGTGTCACTTCTGAGGTCTATAATTTGTGTTGCGCTTTGTTTATTCTGTATATATTTTTTGTGTCGCTGTAAATTCCAAATACACCATCATCTTTATTATAACATTTGGTCTCATGATGGTTTTGTCCATAATTCATGAGATTGCCGGTATTCTCTTTTTACCTGTTACGGCTTCAAGCTTAGATTCATTAAACAAGGAAAACAATTCACAGATGCTGAATATGTAACAGAATGTTTTGCAAAAGTTGCTCAGTATCTATATCCTAATTTCAAAAACCAAATTGAAATCCTAAAAAAATTTCAAGACATGCCATTATCTGCGAAAACAGCCAGAACAGGTCTGTGTTAATGGCAAATATTCTCTAATCAGATCTCCATCCTACTGGATACCGTGTGATGAGTCATGTGATGCTGATGACCTCACACAGGTCACTCTTCTGTGTTTGTACATGAGCTTGCAAGGTCCTGAAGAGGACCGCATTGAACTATTGACGTTCCAAGTCCAGACTCATGGAGAATATTTGTTACATGCTTTGGCTGACTGGTTAAAGGCAGAAAACCTGATCTCTGATGTACCCAGCATGAGAGGAGCACAGAAGGGGTTTGTGATATTGCTGAAGACATCACTAAATCAGAGCATAATGTTCTTCCACTGTATGGTTCATCAGGATGTATGTCTGCGAGTCTAAGTAAACATGCATATCCATGTGCAAGTAAAATAGCAGGGATTTTAATAAGAAAAAGGCCAAAGTCTACAAAACGTAGCACAGGTCAAAACCAGGTAGGCAGAATGAGATACAGTACCAAAGGGCAAATGGGGCAAAAATCAGAAAGACAGACAAAAATAGTCAACCATATAAAGTGAGCAAAACACAGGAACGGCTTTGTATGCACACTGAAATGGTAGCAATACTTTGTGGCATAAGAAATGGCTACATAGGGAACATAGGCTGATCAGTAATCTGGAGATGAGGACCTCTGGAGGCAAAAAGTGGGATTGCTGACAGGAGGCACTTTGAACTAAAAGCATGTCCAGTTAAGAAATAGCACTGATGGTACCAATTTTTAACAAAATAATGTCAAAAGAATTGAAATATCGTAAGTGAATTACTTGATCATATCAGCTGTATATATTATTCTGAATGTCTGAAGGCTTTTTTGTGATACAGAACTTGATGACCCTGTGTACTGTCCCTTTAAGAGACGCAGCTTTGCTTGGCGCCACCGCCGTAGCTACCTCACTCTGTGAATAGCTAGCT
>JAOYMR010000012.1:7617051-7628573 GCA_025802075.1 Tenebrosternarchus preto | reverse complement strand
ATATACAGTCACACACACGCACACTTGCTGCTCTTTTCAAGCCCTATACGTAGTTCCTTTAGGAACTGCAAATCTAGTTAACTGATTATAACATTTTAAGTTCAATACTAAAATTTATGTTGGGCGGGCAATTATTTCCATATATTACATTCTGCTAGCATATCTTTCTTTATTCCCAGAGCATTTTTAAGCATAGCACTTTAACAGTGAAGGTAAAAATTGTCAATGTCAAAAACCTCACTTAAAGACCTGGTACACAGCAGTGTTTCATGTCATTGTCACAACAGTCCAGGAGATAATACAAAGCAACTTTACGATGTCCTTTCTTTTATTACATTTTACCAATAACCTCATTTAGAAAGCTGTCATATCATTAGCATTATGTCACCCTGGCATACAAAAATAAGTTGAGCTGTAAAGTCATGTGCTATGCTATTTCACCCTACAAAGCATTGCGACGCATCCTAATGTCACAAAAAATCTGCCAGTTGGCATAGTTATGTCAGCTTTAAATCGTTGACAAAAGCAGCTTTTAAGTCAGTTGTCATAAAAAGCTCATGGAGGTATTATGCAGTCTTCTAACCTGTGGCCTTCACTAAAGTGATAGTGAATTTTTTTTTTTTCTAGTAGTGACCAAAAGAAAGAGATTGCGGATACAAGTGGCCAAAGAGCTTTCTCTGCAGGGTGGCCGGATTCTCTCTTAGAGATAGGGGGAGGAGCTCAGAAAATTGGGAGAGGCTTGGAGTAGAGCCGCTGCTGCTCCATGTTGAAGGGAGCCAGCTGAGGTGGTTCTGGCATCAGGTCCGGAAGCCCTCTGGACACCTTCCTAGGTAGGTGTTCCAGGCATGTCCAATGGAGGAGCAGACTCCAGGGAAGACCCAGGACACATTGGAGGGATTTACATCTCTCGACTGTCCTGGGAAAGCCTCGGTATCCCCCACACTGAGATCAAGGAGGTTGCAGGGGAGAGGGAGGCCTGGGCCTCTCTGCTTAGGCTGTTGCTTCCACGAGCCAGATCTGGATAAGCGGTGGATGAATAGATGGATGGATGGATGTTCTTTTCTTGACTACAACATATACACTATATTGCCAAAAGTATTCGCTCACCCATCCAAATGACTGTGCACCAGTGCACAAAGCAAAGTCCATAAAGACATGGATGGCAGAGTCTGGTGTGGATGAACTTGACTGGCCTGCACAGTCCTGACCTCAACCCGATAGAACACCTTTGGGATGAATTAGAGCAGAGACTGAGAGCCAGGCCTTCTCGTCCGACATCAGTATGTGACCTCACAAACGCGTTTCTGGAAGAACGGGCAAAAATCCCCAAAGACACACTCCTAAACCTTGTGGACAGCCTTCCCAGAAGAGTTGAAGCTGTTCTAGCTGCAAAGGATGGACCAGCGTCATAATGAACCCTATGGATTAGGAATGTCACTTAAGCTCATATGTGAGTCAAGGAAGGTGAGCAAATACTTTTGGCAATATATTGTAGTGTGTATATATATGAGTAAATAAGATGTGTTCAAGGCAGTAGAAGAGTTGAAAGGACTGGCATAAACCACCGTGCAGATGACTCATCTTGACAAATATGGCTTTTGGCGTAATAGCTGTCACGGGAGAGTCCCAGAGAGCTGGAAAGGACTCTACGTGCGTTAAGCAAAAAAATGTTTATTTTTGGTTTCGTTATTACACAAACAACAATCTCAACTGCTCACCAAACATCGACGACATCTTGACAATATGTTGACAAAGACCGACAAACACTCAGTGACATGCACACGCTTATATACACACTCACCCTAACGAAACACAGGTGAAACGAGTCACACCAACGTACACACAGGTACACCCTCGTTCAACCGACACTACACAGGAACACACCCCCACACAGACAAGACAGGGGAGGTGGCCTGGGCGGCCACCGTGACAATACATAGTGCCCAAGGGCCTAAGAAGCATTGAGGAAAGACAGTGGCAGTGTGGCAGCCATTTTGAAAACATTTAGAAGGTTGAAAATAACAAAAAGAAAGCATTAAGATAGGAATGCGGGTTGATAATAGTGGCAGAACGTTCTTTTTGACTTACCCCACAGTTTTTTTTAACGTTTTTTTCATTTTTAACGTTTTTTTTTTTTTAAATACTTCTTTACTGTCTAGTGTTGCAAATTATTTTTTTCAGCCAATTATGTATTTTTTTTTAATCCTTGTTGCTTCAGATTATAATGTTCAAAGATACGGAATGTACCTCCAATGTATGTGCTGGAGAATTAGGAATTTTCACCTGAAATGCAATCTCAATTTCTTTTGAAAGTGCAGAATGTTTACATCACAAGCCCTGACCCAGTCTGACAAAATGTAAACAATTTTATACTGCACATCCTGACTGCATTAAAATATCAATTTCATTAACTATGAAAAATCTCTAAGCAAATAAGGCAGGTAAGATGTAGCTTACCAATACTAGGAATGGGGTATGGGAAAAAAATACATCTCAATTTTAAGTGCAAAGTAAATGTATTTCCCTGCTCACAGGATAAGGATGTATGAACAAGGGAAGTCCAAGCATAAAGCATACTAATGGTGATTTCCTGATGCAGCACTTTGAAGAATTATGTAGCCTCACTACTCCAGGAACTGGTAAGATGAGAGACAGAAAGAGAGAGAGATTTGAGACTAATTAGTTCCACTAGTTATAGCTGTAACATGTGTTTGAGCTTGTTTGCTGAATACAACTGTACTCTCCAGATAAGAAGAGTTCCTGCTTACAGGCATCTCACGTTCCTTGGCCAGAGCGTAAGCAGCTCCTCCTCTCACTCACTGCCAGCCGTCTCTGGGCAACCACACCGTTGTCTTCCCCTACCACACCCCCCATCAATCTTCAGAATATTGCACTGACAAAGCATCTTGAAATGTGTAAAGTTTTTTGGAGGGCAGGCGGGTCTCTGTAGGGAGTAGGGGCCTTTGCAAAATGCCGTATGGAGAGGCTACAGAATTAGCTGCAAGCACTGCCTGGCTGTTTGGCAGATTTCAGACAAAGAAAGATGGATGTCAAGTCAAGAACAAGGGATTTACTTTCAGAAGTATGCAGTTCGGCATGCATACTTCTTGTAGTCAGATCAATAAAGAGAAAACAGACATTGGTGTGAAGTTTTTTTCCCATTTGACAGTTTGACTTTAACAGCTACTTGTTATTCTAAACTAGCGATATGAAGTAACGTTATTATGAACTTTCTGAAGTTTTAGTGGAGATCCCTTTTTTCACTGGACACTGAAAGTTGCTGTAAAGAAATTCTGGCCATTTTATCTTTACTGCTCAGACACTCACTCTGTGCTTTGGGACACTTCCTGCACATTCTCCACTGTCCCTCTGTTCAACTGTTATTGCACCATGGCCAGACAGTTGCACTGAGATTTGAGGGTCAGACATGACATATTACAAGACAAAATTATTTGCTTGTATATTTATAACATCCTATATGTGACCAGCACAGTCTATACCTCCACTACACCTGACAGACTTCACACTGGTCACTGCTTTATCTCATGGACCTTCTTTTTGTACAGCTGAATTACCTCTGATTTGTCCCACTCATCTCTGAATACAAATGAGCTATCTAGACATATATCACAAAAAAATATTTTTATAATAAAATCAAGTTGCACTGGATTTGTATGTCAGTGGCTTAACAAATAAGGAAACTCTGTAAAGAAAATCCAATAAGGAATAAGAGATAACAAAAGAAAGAACAACAGCCTTGGATTTTTAACCTTAGTCATAGGCTGTCTTTATAAAGTATTCATAGACTATTCTCTTTGAATATTGTTTAATGATTCCAAGTTCATATATTTATTTGTTTATTTATTTATAGGCTGTTTTGTAAAGTTAACTGGCAGGAATGCTGTTCCTGTCCTCTTTTATGGTTGAAGTTTGCGTGATTTTATTTACCTTACATGCTGAAATTGGGCCTAGATGTCACTATTATTAGTAATATTTTATTATTATTATTTATTTATTATTACTATTGTAATATATATATATTATACTGATATATTTTACAGATATATTTTAACTACACAAAGGAAAAAATTGAAACTGATTATTTATTCATTTTCTCAGTAGGCTACTCAGTAGGTGTACTGATCGTTTCATAACCTACTGAAAATCTCATTAGCAACCACACAAAGTTGGCCGCAGGGAGGCAGTGGCCTATTGTGGAAACACACACTCTTTCTATCTGTCTATCTAACACCAGAGGAGGGCATCGTTTCTTCATGCTCCGGGTGGCGTCACTGGTCTCCAGGCAACAGTCGAACAGACTCTTCAATCAATGCTGGGCACAGAACACCGCGCTGCAACGCAGAGCGCGCGTGTAAATGAACGTCGGAGCACCAGCGGTCAAGACTAGACGGCACACGAAGCAATGGCACTCATACAAATATTTTGCAGAAATGTCTTTTAATAGTAGCAGAAATATAAAGTATAACGCGATGTTAATACTCGGAGGGAAATGAGCATACCTGCGGACGTCGGACAAAGGACAGTTATTCCTTAAGAGAGGAAAGGACAAGGACGCGTGGCGATCACCAAGTTCTCTTAAGTGATACCGTTCGGCGCGATTTGTAAAAACATACAGAATATATGTTTTTGACAATTTAATAACTGGTTCCTCCTATATATTACAAATACCAGCACGATACTGTATTAAAGACTACATTCATGTATTCGGGTTCAAAGAACCGCTATTTTTCGTTTAAGAAACTCTGGAGAAATTGACTTTGCGCAGGCATTCCTAAAAGCTTATCAAGTAATTCTAAAAATGCTGAAATTTCACAATTCCGACCTATGGATTGCTTGGCTGATGTTCTTTTGTATGGAAGGTAAGTAAAACATCATGGAGTTACATTTCTTATTGTATTTTTATTTCAGTTCAAGTTTAGCTGTGGGCTATACACAGAGTGGAAGTTTCGTTAGAGGCTGAATCGCCACTTGGAGTTTGTTAAAAAGGTAGGATTGTGAATTGCAGAGGCAGTTCTTTAGAAAGAAATCTCGTTTATAACGTGAGAGTTGGTTACAAGCCATTAAATAGGCTACACAAACCTGCCCAACTGTGCATTGGAATTTGGTCACAAAATCTAATCCATCTGTCAAATGAAGGTTAGGCCTAGATAAAAAAAGAACTCAAAACCAAACAGTTTTACAACATTTTGTCTGTTAACTTGTTATTGGTTATATGAATAATTTCAGTACGTAGCAAAGAAATGACTTGATAAATACTGAACAGGAGCGCTCGGTATTTTAAATGGAAACGGTAAACCAGACGGCGAATGTCTGCGCCCTGTAATCCCCCGATTAAGAGCATCCATCCACGTGACGAGCTCTGACGTCGTCAGTTGCACGTAGGGTTTTGAAGTTTGTGTACACTAACAGGGACACATACTAGATTCTGTGCGCGCTTTTGACATGATTTGTTTGCTCTATATTATGATGAAGCAGTGATGTTTCGCTTTTTTTATTGTAACACTTTAAAACACTGCTCTGTTATGTGAATTTTGTAACAGCATGTCGCTAAAAAGTTTGTTGTCTGTCGTGGTCAGCAGTTAATTGATGTCTCCCGAGATTTGACAATGCTTAATTACAATCCTTTCCCCATTTACGTAATTACAGTCAATCTAGCAAATCACTGATTTCGCTGCATAACACTATCGGAACGTTGTGATTGTGTCATTCAAAGGGTGAAGCGCATTGCCGTTTTTACATGGCGGATGTGCAGTTACCACGTGCATGTACATCTCGATCAGCATCCGATAAAGAACAAGATAAATGATTTATCCACATGATAACAGACCCTGATGGCCATTAAGGGGCTCTGGCAACAGTAGCGTTTTGCAACATTTAACGTATACGTGTCTGATTTTTCTAAGCTGTCTGCTAGTGACCTCCAAGCAAGGTGCTCTACGTTTGTCGTTTCTAATGGTATATTGAATGCGGGGCTGCATGACAAAGTACTGTATTGCGATTACACTGATAGATGTTCAAATTGCTTTGCGCCTTTTGCACAATGAAATGATGAAAGGCTGGCATGTGTTATTTGTTTTGGATGATTTAAATGTTCTGATTCAGAACAGCCACGTAACCACTCAGATTAATAAGGAAGCCTGATGTGTGAATTTCAGCCCTACTCTTCCGGTGTCATTACTAGCAAGACCAACACTGTGGTAAAGGTGAATGACTGATATATTGTGAAGCTTTAATTGAATGGATGCATGTTCATTTACTACATACATCAGAGTCACATGGCACCGAATAACCAATTTCATTACAGAATCTTGAATCTTGATTTCCTCAGTAGGTCAGTAGCTGTGTGAGTGCAAAATATAACGTCTGAAGATCAGTGAGGACACATTTGAAATGTCTCATTTTGAAATGACTGGATGGTTAGGGCTCAAATATGTTACCCCTTACAACTTCGGCAAGTTACACCAGTTAACCCAGGGGTTTGCTGGGCACCTAGCTTCCTTGGTCTGGGAAAGGTGGCTGTTGTTTCAGTGTGTCTTGGGGAATATTCTAAGGTGATGTTCTAAACAGACAGACCATCTGGGGCTCAGCCCAGAGAGAGCTCAGTGTGTCTGCATGAGCGGCCTCTCTCAGGTGGGTTTGCTTGTCCCTCACAGGGCAGGACATTCAGCCATTAATTTTGCATTTGTTGCCATTAAGGAATGGGACCATGAAGGAAGCAGCCAACGAAGGAAAACTTAGAGAGGACAGAGCCAAGGAAAAGCCCAGCAAATGAATCCCAGTATGAACAAAGAGGAAGAAGAGGGAGAGAGAGAGAGAGAGAGAGAAATGAATAATTTGAAGTTATGTTTAGCCCTTTGATAAAGACTCAAAATAACTGTTTAAGTACTAGAGTAGATGATGGATTGGAGAGGAAGGTGCGTGTGTGTGTGTATGTGTGTGTGTGTGTGTGTGTGTGTGTGTGTGTGTGTGTGTGTGTGTGTGTGTGTGTGTTTATGCATTCCAACTGTGTCCACGTGATGCTGTGCTTCAGTGTTGTGGAAAACACTGGCTTTGGCACAGGCAGAGTGAGGGGAACAGCATAATGCAGTTATATCTGAAGTAATGTTTATTCATTCCTGGGGCTGTGTGGAATAACCAAGATGATGGATTAGTGAAAAAAAGTCAGAGAAGGAGAAAGATAAAGCAGATAGAGATCCACTATAGTTTATGCCATTCTGTCTCTTCTTCATCTGTCTGCAGCTCACCTGGTCGTGCTGGGAGTATGATGTGTTGGGCATCACAAGGGTGTAGGTTTGAATCCCAGGGAACATAAATGCTGTGATGCTAGTTAATATGCAATTTGCTTTGGAGAGCGGCATCTGTCAAATGGTGTAAATGTAACCTGTGTTGTGCTGGTCTAGTTATGATGATCCAGCCTTAAGGCTAGAGAACCAATCAGTGCTGCCAATTAAAATTAATCAGCACTGAAGGCACTGAACCTTTTAGGAAAAGAATTGATTATCGCTGCTTCAACAGCGTTGATGCAAATGAACTGTTTTTAGGAAGAGGCTAGAATACCAGAACCCCTTTAGAAAAAAGCATATTCTTTTAAAAAGAAAACTAATATTACAAACCGAGGAGCTTCTGTTGTGCTTATTATGTGCTTATCATCCATCACAGTTGCAGACGTTTCATATTTCTAACTTGCCCAGTAACTTGTCATTCTGTGGATGCTGTTGTCTTAAAATCAAAATATCCTCAGCATTCCACTCATTTCTAGGAGGGAAAAAAACATTTTCATGCTCCATTTGATGAAATATGAGGAAGGAGGTGTTCTCATTTCTCTGCTCGTTGCTTTTGTAGAGTGGCTGAAACGTACGCAGACATTTACATTGGGGAATAAATCAATGTGAAGATATGCTTCAGCATGAACTGCATATGTGAATAAATACACAAAAATCTATCCACCATACAGTTGGAGAAGATCTTGGTGGGTGCATGGACTATAATCATGGTTGTATCCATGACATGGGGGGGGGCTTCATTAACACTGAGGAGCCTGAAACATAAAACTGCTCTGTCGAACTTCTACTTAGCGTTGGTGCAGAAGTGATGGTGATGATGCAAACAGACCATTTTGCTTCCTTCTTCCTCTCATGCTTTTGATTTTTTCCCACTAAAAAGCAGGGCAGTTGAGCTGTACATGGGACAGATGGGAGCTTCCACCTCGATTATCTTCAGCTAAAAATAACCCCTCAAAAATTAAAAGACCATTGGGACAACTCAGAAAGTATGAGTGTGAGCGACAGAAAGAGCAGAGATAGAGGGAGGAGAAGTGAAAAGGCACTAAAGATGCCTGCCATGCGTTGTTTCGGAGATGTATCAATAAATGATGTAGGAATTTCAAGTTGGGGGGGGGGGGGAGTCACCTCTGAAGATCCTCTATAACGGTGACAGCAGCAGTTGCAGTGGCTCTAGCAGCAAGGTCCCTGAAGTGCTCCTTGGCCTCACATCGCACTAACTGAGTAACAATCTCAGTGTCCCAAGTCCAAACTGCTCCCGGGTACACCGGCAGGCCCCCTGAACATGATCCGGCCATTCCCGAGGCTGTTGGAGATGGCCGGTTGTGATGGTGCTATGAGCGGCAAGACAGAGCTGTCAGTGACAGACCTCTAGGCTGTCGGGCCACTCCAGACGTCATGAGCTTGCAAGTTTCAGAGGTGCACAGCGTGATGTCCAGTCAAGGACAAAGACTTTGTAAACTTTTTAAATAATCAGAAGTAATCATCTGAAGATTAGCCATCCGGCTAAGGGTCCGGGGGAAGGGGGAGTGGAGGTGAAGCCTTTAGTACACACTGTAAAAAGCTAATACATTTTTATATAGGAATTGCATTGACTTGTCCTGCAGGAGAAAACGTGAGGTGAAGGTTGTCAGTAGAAAGGATAGACGATTGATTCCTCAGTGTGTTTGTCTTCTCTATTTAACCTCTATTGCTAACATGGTGCAAAACATTCTGAACACTAGCTGAAGAGCTCACATAGTGATCACCAGACTCTCATTCAACTTCTGTTGTTTGCATCAATCTAAAGATTTTTAAAAAAGGCTTATTAATGATGGAACATCATTATACAAATCGTCTCATGTACTAGGCTGTCTATAGAACACAGGACTTATTTTTGTAAGAAGTTCTAAACACCTGCTTTTAAGAATGTGTTAAGACCACAGCTTTAAGCATGATTCTGCATTGTTACATTTTGTGTTTTTATTGGCCAAAGGCTGGACCAAGAGGACTGGAGTAAAATCGCAAATAAAACAATAGGAGAGATCAGCGTTATTGACTTCCTTGTTACCTCCCTGTAAGTTAAATGGCCGGCAGCCAGCTCCTGCTAAACTCCCCGGGTTTACTCACGCGAAGGTTGTTTGGCCCGCTGCTGTCAACAAGCTGCCCATAGTGGAGGTTTGAAGCGCTGATGCTGCGGTGTGGCACCACGTGATCAGGTGATAGGATCGATCAAAGCCAAGTGTGTGATTATTGCAGTGCCATGGAACAGACCATGCCTAGTACAGCAGTGCTGTTAAGGTTGGCGAGGTGGAATTGCTTTTTTAAAAAGAACCGTTACTGTACTTTATCATGTCAGTATTCTTCTTGTGCAAAGGACTTCATGATTTTGAACTTCAAATTAAAAGTATTGAATAAATATTTAGATTCTCCTTCACTAGCACTAAAACCTGGATTTTGATATCTATATCTCAAATATATCTTGTCTGATTTTACAATTGCCAGTTGCACTCTCTTTATCAAAATGGTTATGCAGAAAAAAATGATAACTTTCATTCTTTTCCTGTGGTGATCTACAGGTGATAATTGCAACATGTACCAAGTCTCACCAAATTACTAATGAATCAGGATTAACATAGATATTGCTAGTTTGTTGCCATATTTTGACGTCTAGTCATTTAATAGCCCTTTGAACTGAATTATAATATCCACTGGAAATGTCAGTGTACATCATCTGTTCACTACAGCTTTCGGTATAATGTGGCTCTCTGAGAATGAGCTTCAAAGTGAGTCAAAATGACCAGAGCTATTCCACAGTGCTCTGATAGGGAATGACGCTGATCCCAGCGCTGGTCTGATCTGCCAGAGGCTCAGTGAGATGCCAGTTTGCGGACGCTCGTCTGGGGGCTCCATGCTGGACTTTCAAGGTGAACGGGTCACTTTGGGTTTGGCATGGCAGGATTAAGCTCTTCAGAATGGGTACTGGCACCAGTGCACTCTGGTGCTGCTCGTACACATCATAGATGGCAAAACATGCTTGTAATCCACCAGGGAACAGTGCTTTATATATTGTAATTCTGGCCGATTCAGCTATATATTACATGAATTTGGGGGATTATTATACTGAATCTTTTTTATATTTTTAATATATTTTTATATATTATACTGAATCTAATTTGAGGATTATGCAGTCTTTAATCCTGGTTTTTGATATCCAATAAAGCATAAAGATTTTTTAAGGTTTTTTTTCCCTTAATAATAAATGTCATGCCTGCATTTCTTAAGGATACATTAATGCAAATAGTTATATAAGTTATATAACAATTAGAAATCTACCATGTGGCATTAATGAATGAATTGCATTGGCCACACCACTGTGATTCATGTTCAACCACCCTTCTCTGGATCCTTGTTGATCTATAAACTCTCTACTTGTGCAATTACAGTGCTCTAAAAATACCACCATGTAATAATTTTGCTTACTTGCAAAAGATTTTTTTTTAATAGCTCAAAGTGACTGGGGGCTCTGAAATGTAAGCTGTTGTAGCAGTCTGCCACAAAGAAGTGAACAAATAGCTTCTCTCTCTGTTTCTCTCTCCCTGTCTCATTCATTTCTTTCCAGTGCTACTTTGTCCCTTTCACAGAGAATCAATATTCTAGGATAAAAAAAGAAACTGTTCCATCTTATTCAGAAGCACGTTTGTGGATAAGGACCGCAACAGCAATGACAAAGGCTGTATAATATGCATGTTTAATCAATTTTTTATTGATTCTTCTGTTCAACTCAACTGTGTATAGACACCATCTAAACTACAAGGAATTAGCCATGTTTTTACAGTTACTCTTCAGCCTCTGTAGCTGATATTTCAGAGTCAGTCTAATGGCCTGATTTCTTTTTATTCAATCACAGTGATGGGATGAACTGTGCAGCAAGCTAGCGCTCCTAAAGGAGCGAGAGTCTAGAGCCGGGCGATAAATTAAAAATATGATATATAAAAATATGTATAACAATATGATACTCATGACAGTTTTCCCCATACTGATCAATATTTATTTTGAAATATAATTTGATAATGCTCCCAGTTTGAAAAGTATCCTGATAATGACTGAAACCTGTGGAAACCAGAGGTTTAGTTATGTGACGGCGGGGCGGAGGGAACAGAGACAGACGCTGCAGGGAACATGCTTAAACAGGGTTTTATTAAGCAGGGTTGCCAGATAGCAGCGTAGAGACAAAAACAG
>JAOYMR010000012.1:7561546-7574776 GCA_025802075.1 Tenebrosternarchus preto | reverse complement strand
TTAATCAGAATGTAGACAGCGCAAGTGTATGTTTACCGACGATTTACAAAAGATTTACAGTACTGCACCCCCCCCCCCCCGTCTCCAAGGTGTCCTGGTTTTCCCAAATGAAAATATGGTCACCCTAGCTTATTCCATTAAGAGCTATTTTACTATTAAAAGAAATGCCAAGATGTGGTCATAATTTTATGAATGTCAGTCTGCAAATGCAATTGTAATCGTAAGTTTTATGAGAACAATATTCATATTCAAGATATTCATCCAAATTTTTCTCCTTTTAAATGTTCAATATATAAATATATAAATAACTGTGTGCTGTTTTTACTCCAGGCTTTTGACAGAACTATCGTTTTGTTTGTTTGTGTGCTTGCTTGTATGTGTTAGTTAGTTGGGGTTATAATCTAAGTGGATAAATCATGAAGCTCTAGAGGGCTAAAAGAGGGCTATTTTTTTAAACTGGGTATAAGTGTGTTTGTATACTTTATATATACTTGAGGCTTGTAATATTCTTTCTAAAACTAAGCACTTTATAACCTAATTCAGTAATTGACACATACATATAAAATTTAGCAGCAAAGTTTCTTTGAACGTGTAACAAAATTAAACTTTGATCCAGTAATATTTGTTCAATGCGCCTTTTGCTATAATAATGACCAATCCAATAATATTGTTTGATCGATTCAATCAAGAAGCTATCTTGTCGAAGCAACTTCAATTCCGTAGTCATTAATCATCATAAATATTTATGAGCTCCACATATAAGAACGCAATAAGGTAAAACACACAGATATGCTAATTTTCAGGGGGTCTGTGTTCATGACCATAGCAGTTATATGTCCTAACTGGATGGTGGTAGGGCTGCATTTGTCAGCAAACACCTCCATCTTATTCTTCTGATACCAACAGAGCAGATACTGATATCGCTTTTCTTTTGAGGAGTCTTTCACTGTTTGGTGCACTCTGTCATCACATTTAGCTGTAAATGTGCACTTCCTTAACCTCTGACAGACACTTCATCTGTTTCTTTAGAATGACAATGGCTCTACTTAGCTTTCTTTAAAGGATTCAGGCACCATCCTGGACATGTGTGAGATGAACAACAATTTCACTAATGATAATTTAACATGTAAAAACTTAATTGTAAAGAACTGGTCAACAGAGGAACAGGTCACTGAACAGCACATCTTTAACATGGGCAGTTTTGTTATGTTTGGGGCAAACACAGCCTAAAAGTAATTACATTTATTCTTATGGTCACCTTTAATGAAAACGTACTCAGGGAAGAGTAACTTAACACATATCAGCTTGTCTGTTTTCGATTGCAATATATACATATAGGACTATCCATGCATCTCTAACATGATGCAGTTAGGATAAACTGTCAGTGAAGCTCTTTATATTGTTATTGGCAGAGGTATGCAGGTAAGAAATTGATGTCCTGTCCTATACCTTTTAATTCTGAAATCCTAAAGCTGTACTGATCAAATGTTAAATGAATCCAAATGTATGAAGCTTTGTGCAAACAGTGATGAATGAATATGCAACTGTATGTTTGATTTTCTGCTTTACACACTGACAAATCATGGTATTCAGCTTGACCTGGAAATATTTACATCTATATTTGATGACACAGGAATCAGAACCAAGGGGTAAAGCAGGGTGTGTCACAATGGTCTTATCCTCTGTGTGTAGTTTAAGGGCTGTACTGTGTAGTGTATGGACAGATAAAGTGAAGATACTGAGTTGAGCACCTGCTGTCCGTGGACTGATTACCCTGTCAGAAGAAACTGAAATCGCCCGCCGTGGCCGCTGCCTTTGAGCGGGTCAGTTTCGCTTGTTCACTCCATCCCCCTCTCTTCTCCACACTTCAGCCCTGTGTCACGCTTTGATATTCTCTGGTTCCTGCATCCGAATCGATGTTCCTTTTATTCACTGCATGATTGCTCATCACCTGTCATCGATCAAACCCTGCTGAGGGAGATGAACCAGCCTGAAGAGATGGAGGAGATGGTGGGATGGGGTAGATGGGAACAGGCAGGGGGGTTGGGGGGGTAGAGGAGAGATGAGAGGAGATGAGGGGAGATGGTGGGGTAGATGTGGAGATGGGAGGTGATGAGGGGCGATGGTGGAGCAGATGGGGATATGGGAGGTGATGGGATATGGGGGGTAGATGGAAAGATGGAGGGAGATGAGGTGAGATGGTGGATATAGATAAGGTACATAGGGAGCCTGAAGAAGATGAGGGGAGATGAGGGCGATGGAGGAGAAGAGAGATAGAGTAGATGGAGGAGATGGTGGTAGAAGAGAGAGGGAGGAGATGGTGGTAGAAAAGAGATAGAGGAGATGGAGGAGATGGTGGTAGAAAAGAGATAGAGGAGAGGAAGGAGATGGTGGTAGAAGAGAGATAGAGGAGATGGAGGAGATGGTGGTAGAAAAGAGATAGAGGAGAGGGAGGAGATGGTGGTAGAAAAGAGATAGAGGAGAGGGAGGAGATGGTGGTAGAAAAGAGATAGAGGAGATGGAGGAGATGGTGGTAGAAAAGAGATAGAGGAGATGGAGGAGATGGTGGTAGAAAAGAGATAGAGGAGATGGAGGAGATGGTGGTAGAAAAGAGATAGAGGAGATGGTGGTAGAAAAGAGATAGAGGAGATGGTGGTAGAAAAGAGATAGAGGAGATGGTGGAGATGGTGGTAGAAGAGAGATAGAGGAGATGGTGGTAGAAGAGAGATAGAGGAGATGGTGGTAGAAGGAAGAGATGGAGGGGATGAGGGGCAGCTCACTCACCTGCATCCTGTTGTCAGGTTTTTTTTCTTTTAATCAGTATTTATTGGACGTTTTCTCATTACTCATGAGTTATTGTGTGTGTGTGTGTGTGTGTGTGTGTGTGTGTGTGTGTTTGTGTGTGTGTGATGATACTTTTTTGCTTACCCCACATGCAGTGTTATGAAAAATGAATTTTAAATACATTTATCTCTGATGCTTTGGTTAAGATTTGTGATGTAGGTAGAACTGTGTTATTCCCATACAGAGGTCCATGTAAAACCTAAGTATATGTATGTATGTGTGTGTGTGTGTGTGTGTGTGTGTGTGTGTGTGTGTGTGTGTGTGGGAGGAGAGAGATGGACACTAGGGGAGAGGTAGGCAGGTCTCAGGCAGGCACTGGATGGTGCAGAGCAGTCTGGGGACTGCAATCTGTCTAACAATAGGGTTGAGTGCATTTCTACTGAGTATTACCATATGGGCAACCTCACAGAGCCCACAGGCAAAGTGAACTGTAGATGTTCATTTGTGTGTGTGGGTGTGTGTGTGTGTGTGTGTGTGTGTGTGAGATAGAGTGAGAGAGAGAGAGAGAGAGAGAGAGAGAGAGAGAGAGAGAGAGAGAGAGAGAGAGAGAGAGAATGAGACAAAGTGTATTTATGAAGAGGAGTATACTTCTCTAACTGTGGGAGAGATCTGCACTCATTGATTGTTACCATAGCAATCCACATGAGCATCCCATAATCCCTGAATGACAGTACATTCATGAAGCATGGTTTAATAACTAGCTTTGATGTGAGAAATTAGCTCATGTACTGCAGGAGATGCTTAATAAAACATTCAGTAAATAGAGCATGGCACTTTACCCACCTCTTAACCCAAAGGTGCAGTGCTGAATGCTGTTCAGCTTATACCATAACAGCTCTTCCACACTCATGTCCTGCACGGACCTAAACATCTTACCAGGCACTTCTGAGTGGACCTCAAATTAAAGCTATTCATCATCTCTGGTAGATACAACCCCGACACCAGAGCAGACAGCATCATTCCCCTCATCCCCCCAACCCCACCCTCCCCCGCCTCTGCGGCACAATAAGGCCGCGGCGGACGAGGGGTGAAGCTCCTCGGCCGTGGGAGGAGCGCGTGGTGGATCTCGTCCCGCTGACGTTGCGCTGAACGCGGCCGAGAGGAGAGGTCACGCGCAAGAGCCCTCCGTTCTGCTGAACAAAAGAAAAAGGAAAACAAAAAAATGAATATATGTGTGCATGCAGGCGCTGAGACAGCGTTTGGCTCGCAGGATCCTAAATGCCCTGATGGTCCGACCGAGAGAGAGAGAGAAGGAGAGAGTGGGAGATGAGGACAGGGAGAAAGAGGGAGAGGGTACCTAGAGGCCTTGAGGTTAAAAATAACAAAGTATAAAATGTAACTAAAACGAACTACAAGGAAAAGATTGTATTTATTATAGCAATTAGGTGCTTTAAAGAAAATGTCTGTTTTGTTCAGGTTTTACATATCTAATACTAATAAATCATGTTACCAAACTGTCTTCACATCATAATAGCAATCACTATAATATCTGTGTGGAGAACAAATGTCTCTCTCTGTTATATTCCTGGGCTCTGAAATCAGGAACTGAACATGATCTGTCTATATTAACCAATCAGTTAACCTCTCTGCAAGGGGTTCTACTTCATAAGCTCTGGCAGCATGTAGAAGGGTAAGTATGCATGTTTTTACCTGGGTCTTAAGAGTAGGGTAGACTCCTCTGGTTAAGTCTGACAAGTTGGAAAGAACCGAAACACTGATTACAGTGGTTTTAAAGTTTGTTGTGAGTGAGTCCTGTGGCTTTTGCTCTCCTCCACTCCCTCATCTCCTGTCATGCTGTCCTCTCTTGTCATACCGTCATGTCACGTTTGTCTGTTATACTGATCGCTCAGTCATGTGCAAGTCATGCCCTTTGACCTCTGACTCCCCATAACTGGTAGGAGCTCATCCACCTTAGGAGTGCAAGAGGGAGAGGGTCAAATGCTCAGGCATCTGGGGTCATAAATCAACTCTCACTCTCCACCAACTATGTGAACAGAGGCTGTAACAGTATGTGGCTGCACTAGGTTAGTTGGTATGTTGTGGCCTGAAGGCCAGTGACAGGCATTTCCATGTGGTTGACACTGGTCAACAGTGATTTTGCTTTCTGTAAAATAAAAATACTTATTTATTATGTATTTTTACATGAAAAACCCATGCATTTTATAAGCACGCCTGTACACATTTTAAATGTAACAGCCTTATTTATGAATAAGTAATGAATAATAAATGTAAAATTTGCAAACGAGTATATATGTGATAGAAAATTCTGAAAACAGATTCACAATTAGCATAAAACATACTATAACGTCCATATATTTTAGTTTGAAAAGCAAAAAAAAAGGAAATATTTTGTTGCCCAGTGAATAAACCTGCCTTACTGAGTCTGATCACGGATAGCAAATTCAGAGAGGATGCAAGTATATCTTGCCATGAAACGGTCGCTGTTTTTATGATGTGATGGTCACGCAATGCCACACTTGATCAGAGAAACCAAGCAGTTCCTGCTCCATGTCCTGCAGCTGCCTCGCTTCATTAAGTCATCATCATCTCTTTCACGGGCCCTTTAACCTTGAACCCAAATGTTTGATTCACGCGTTGGTTCATCGTTAGCACAATACTAGCCTTCGGAGTACCCTGGCAGCATAAGTCACAACTTGCTCGTGAGTGTAACTGCAACAAAGCATTTTGTCCGTTTCACGCAGCCCTAGTTTCCACGAAAGTGATTCAGTAAAGTGACAGTAATGTGAAGGGAGTGCCTGTATCAGTTAACAAGTGCAGCGTTGGAGCCCGCCACGAGGGAACAACGTGGCCCGCTATGTCAAGCAGCCTAACAGGGAGGAACCCTCCTGGCCACCAGGGACTCCTGCCGCCGGCCAGCGAACGATGGATCTTTATCCATCGGGGTGAGGGCTATTTTTAACGCGACAGCACAGGTTGGCGGCCGAGCGGCTTGCAGGGTTCAGGCTGCCAGATCCACCCACAGACGGCGTGCCAAGCCCGAGCCCTCAGAACCAACTGCGCAGGGCACAGTGACAGCCAAGAGAGCGAAGCGGGCACACGGTTTCCCCAAGCGGTTCAAAGCAACCTGGCGTCAGGTTCCCCTCGAGAAATCTCCCAGCGTCAATACTATGGGAGGAGCGTGAAGGAAGATTTCACAGCCTTATAAAACATATGAGTTCCTACTACGTTTTTGTGTATTTTTGTTGGTCTATAGGTGGTTAAAAGAGCATGGAATTGTATAACTCAGTTCCAGAATGATTTAGATTCTGATTTAAAGAATGATTTAAACTATGCAGATATATTGGCAGATTGGGAAATAGATGCTATTATTTGTTTATATAGTTTATTTATCAGCAATCACTTTTGCCAGGATATTGTGCTTATTTGGATAATAACAATAAATAACAATAATACTGTCAATACTCTCAATTAGCATTTATATATATATTGCAAAAAAACATTTAAGTTACAACATTTAAAATGATCTATAATCTAAAATGATTGTACAATTGCAAATGTTTCTAGAATTTTAGAATTTGGCTTTTGCTCCAGTATTATCTCCAGCAGTCCTTCTGGACCTCTCAGCCATCCATGTGGACATTCCTTAGATGAGCTGATTCCAGAATCCCGCAGGCAGCCAGTCACACAATGGTTTAGCCTGAGGCCATGCGGAGACGCCCACGGGCAGGGGAAGCTGTCGCCCTGGGGCGATGAATTAACCTTCTGGGGAAGGAGCTTTACCAGTGGGCATCCTCACATGCGTGCTGAGAGCTTGTGAGCAGACCACAGCGGGAACCTGAGCAGTTCTCAGGTCAGTTATGGCCCTCAACGTCATCGTGGAAAAGGCTGGTACAGAGATGGGACGCTGGCCTGGGACCAGGGCAGGAAGGTATTTTTAACACTGAGTGGGAGGAACAGCCCTTGCTGACTCAGTAGTCCACCTGCACTGACGAAGTGAAGCACAGCATCATATCTGAAGTGAAAGCAAATGTTCTGCCAAAATTCCATTTCTGCTTGTGGTAGGAAAGATTCTAGTCAGTCATTTTTGCAAATATTCGGTAGGTGGATGCTTATTCCTGAAAGGGTATATTTTGAGTATGGACGGATGCTGTGGAAAAAAAAGAGTCTGATACAAGTCTAATATAATATTAAAGATACAGATGCAGTAACTCCTGACACTGAGCGGATAATCCGGAACTTGGTTCAGTAATCATTGGAAGCTAACTGATGTTTATGGTATTCAAATCTTCCCCAACAAAACCTACAGGTACTACAGGTGTGACAAAAAAAAGTGTCCCATCAGTTCAGAAATTCTGATGACTTCCGAGCAGAATCCTCAAGTGGTAAATGTCTTGAAACTTGCTTGCAACTTACTCTGGGAGCCCATTTCAACTGGATACCCTCTTCAGTCTCTGTAACCAAATTATGGGACATTCTAAATGAAGGGCCTGAAGGTCAATGGACACAAACGTGTGGTTTAACCCAAATGCATGAGCCACTTCTCGAGAGATAACTGATCAAAACTGGGGGGGGTGTGTAAATTTGAATCAGAAGACAACACTGGGGGGTTTGAAAATCGTATTAGCCCCATGGAAGCACACAAAAGCTGTTTGAAGCAAGCACTCTACACCATGATAAAAAAAATCAAGACTGGAAAACAGTGTCCACTCTCACTGGAATTTTGGGTCAGTATTTTACTATAATACAAAATGCACAAATGTATAGCATTTTTTTTCTGGTGATGCTAGCTAAGTCACTAATAAACACATACTCAGAACATATACCCTGAATTGCCAATGTGTAACATTAAATAATGAGTAAATAATTCCCATCTGCTCTGTGATGGAATGGTGTCCTGCCCAGATGTTTAGAAGATGGATGAATGAATGAATGAATGAATGAATGAATGTCTCACCCAAAGAATAAAAATCCACTCTGCTCCATCTCCACTTGTTGAAACTATTACAGACGGATTTCTTGTGGATTTTTGGCAGAATCCACTCTGCCATGTGTACATACCCTAAAGCCCATATTACCCCAGACACATCATGAGTGATATGCTACGTTAACATGTAATCTCTTACACCAGCCACCAGTAAAAGATGTGTGCACTTTAGATGTGTGCACTTCAGATGTGTGCGCTGGAAGTGCAAACTCCGCTTTGGGCCTATTTGTGCCACGTGTGGCAAACCAGCAGACGAAGATCATTAACAGACTAAGCATGAAATCCTGCAAACCATCCACATATGAGGCAAGCATAAAAACAAAAATACAGAGAGCAGGCAGACGTCAAAAACAGAAACCATACGGACAAACACAGTCACCATTACCGTGGATATTTTATCATTCCCAGGGGGTTAGGCTACCGTAAAGCTGAGCCCAATTCCCGCTGTCACCGCAGGATTATTTTTCACCGTGTCCTTATACATGCGGATTAACTTGGTGAGTCGTGTCCGGTATGAAATAGCAAGCACTGCGGAGTATCTGAGACTTACTGCACACACCGTACTGCTTCTTGGGGGGAAAAAACAGGCTTAAATGCACCATCCAGAGCGTGGGAAAAACATTACTCCAGTTGTTCAGGCTTCAACTTAAGATCCATACTGGCACAGATGAAAAACAGGATACGGTGTGATATAACTTCAATAAAACATCAGGATGTCATTAAACCGACTAAAGTGAAGAAAATTAAAAAAAATAATAAAAATTAAAGAAAATTAAATAAAATTCTTTGGACTACTGAAGATAGCTAATAAAGTAAATTAGTCATTATCTGGACCACTTATAACTCTACCGTTCCTGAAAAGTGTAAGTAGGAAAAAATTGGTGATTGTCCCATATTACTTGTAAAATTTCAAAACAAATCTCTTTGTATGAGTGGCTCTTGCCTGAGGCCGAATGAGAGGCCCGTGTTATGTACCAGGCTAAAAACCAGACAAGGTGATGGGGATCATTGGTCAGGATTGTTGGTAACTTATATCTTCTATTATAAGAGGTAATGTGGTAACTCCAGGTGTCATGGTTTGGGAGATGGATTGTGTAAAAGGGAATCCAGAATCATGGTAACTCCAGCTGTCATGTCGGGGGAGATGGACTGTGTTAAAGTGAATCCAGAATCATGGTAACTCCATCTGTAAGGGTGGAGGAGATGGACTGTGTCTGTAGTTGTGTTTATGTCTGACTCTCTGGTGGGTGGCCGGGTAGGACAAACTGAGACAGTGAGACAGGGAGTGGTGCCATGTTAGGTAACTCTAACCTTGATTCTAAATGTGTTCTTCTGTGTAACAGTTCTCTTCTCTCTCTCTCTCTCTCTCTCTGTGCTGACAGTGCCTGAGTCATTGCTTGAATGTTCCTGTAAAAAAAAAAGCAGGTGTAAAGTGGTATTAAGTGCTTTTCTGTGTTGGATTTGTTTACATATATCTGTGAGATGTGTCAACCTTCTCTGTAAGGTTAACCATTGGGTTAGATAGGTGAGCTGTATACACTATGTCAACTGTATGGTCATTGGTTATCTGTTTGTAAGAAGCTGTTTGCATTTCCCTGCAGATCAAGAATTATGTCACAGTTGCAATTCCTGAGTTTGTATTTTATGTGTTTGTGTATTTGTGCATGCTCAGGTGTTTGCGTAGAGAGAGAGAGAGAGAGAGATAGAGATAGATAGAGAGAGACACACACACACACACACAGAGAGAGAGAGAGAGAGAGAGAGAGAGAGAGAGAGAGAGAGAGAGAGAGGATTGAATGTAGAACAATATTGTAAGTAAACAGCAATATATATTACGGCAGCTAAAATGCCATTGAGAATTTAAAAAGATTTTAAAAATTCTAAGCAAAATGACATATGTATGAGGTGTAATTATATGGGTAATCTCTCTCTCTCTCTGTCTATCTCTCGCTCTCTCTCTATGTCTCTCTCTCTGTCTCACTCTCTCTTTCTCTCTCTGTCTCACTCTCTGTCTGTCTCTCTCTGTCTCTCTCTCTCTCTCTCTTTCTCTCTCTGTCCATCTCTCTCTCTCTCTCTCTCTCTCTCTCTGTCTCTCTCTCTCTTTGCTGTCTGCTCTCTGTGTTCTTCTGTATTTCTGTCTTCTCTCCATGTGCATTTTTGTTCATGTCTAGCTGTTGCAGCCTTTTTTTCTTCTTTTTTTGTGGGTCTATGTGTGTACTGTGGATGTGTGTGTGTTTGTGTATGTTTGTGTGTGCATGTGGGCAAGCCTTTCTTTCTGGGTGTTTGGGGTAGAGAGATGTCAATGTGGTGCGTGTGTGAGGATGGGAGTGTGTGTTTGCATATGCAACAAAAATATATGGACTATGTAGGTGAGTGTGTGTGTGCTGTCTGGGACTTGGGTGTGTGTCTGCTGACCTGCCTTTAGGAGTCAGGGGTAGTGCATTACAGTGTGGTGAGATGAGCCAAGATGTGCTGTGTGGTTTAATATTACTGTGTGTGTATGGGTGTGTGTATGTGTGACTGTATGTGTATGGGTGTGTTTGTATGTGTCTGAGTATGTAACAAAAATACCTTGACTATGTAGGGAATTCAGATAGACAGTACTTATTGACATAACCAAATATATCCTCATGAAAAAAACTAAGCAGTTGGCTTGTTTTTCCAGCTAATCAAACGATGTTTTGAAAGAGAATGTGGGAGGAGCATTTTCAGACCAAAACCTGTCAGACCTACCTGTCTGGAAGCCTTACTACCTGTCTGGAAGCCTTACAACCAAGTTTTCCTTGAAAAAGCCAGATAAGGAGTCTCCCTTCTAATTCAGCACGATCTAAATGCAACAGTAATCTTAAGACATTTTACAAACTTCTGCTTACTTTGTTAACAATAACTTTGAATAATCTGAGAATGATCAGGGAGGAGATCTAGTGTGTTGAAAACAATATCAAAACTCATGGACTCGAGATGTTCATCAGGGTTATGAATGCTGCTCTTTGAAAGGCTCTTCCTCCCACGTCTTAGCCTGCGGTCTGGTGCGTTGAGCTTGGTCTGGGGAGGACACTGGGTGCGTTGAGCTTCGTTTGGGGAGGACACACTGGGTGCGTTGAGCTTCGTTTGGGGAGGACACACTGGGTGTGTTGAGCTTCGTCTGGGGAGGACACACTGGGTGTGTTGAGCTTCGTCTGGGGAGGACTGGGGAGGAGCTTATGAAGCTTTTGTTTAATTATATTTTTGCTGTTTTTACTTTACCATTTACTTTCTTATGGTCTCTGAGGTTTCATTTAGAATGGTCTGTTTGAAGGATTTGGTCATATTGCTCCAAAATGTGTGTGTGTGTGTGTGTGTGTGTGTTCTTGAATGACAGAAGAGAAAAAGTATTTGTGTGTGTGTGGGCAACATACCGTTGGCAGGTTATTATGTGATAAATGACATGTAAATAGAGGGCTGATTGGTGTTGGGTCAGTTCATGCTTCAGAAGCCTCTCAACTGTCATGTGGATTCTTCCCCAGACTCCTGATAGTATCCATGCTGCAAAACTCAGTTAACCAGTAAACAGCATTATTTCACACACATATACACACACACACACACACACACACAAACACACACACACACACACACACACACACACGCCAAAGCCGTCTCGTTGTCATGTATAGCGACTTGTTCCAGTGTAAAATATTAAACAGTGCTGTTATTGTGTAGGCCCTCTGGAGCTGTGGAGAAGGTTATGCTTTATCGATGTTCCTTCACACATCACATGTGTGTCAGAAGACAGAAGACTGTGTGTGCGTGTCTTGTGTGTGTCTGTGAGCCTTTTATTGAACACTTTGCAGCAACACTGTCACATTTAGCCAAGTCTACAATTATAAAACAGTGTCTTGTTCTAGACTGAGGGTGGGGAGTGTGTGTTTGTAGCAATATCTGTTGTATATTTCCAGCCTTTAGCTTTTTGATGGCCATCATCTGAAAGTGATGCTTATTTACTGCTCTGTGCCTTCAACTGTTAGTGCAGAAGATTTTAGAAGAGCTTTTTTAATGCAACATGTGAACTGTAAGGGAGGGAGAAAGCACATCTGCTCACTATATCCACCTATATCCACATAGAACAAAAGGCAGAGAGAGAGAGAGTGTTGTGAGTGAAGGATTTAAAGTTGGGCTGAGACACGAGCACACAGAAAGAGGGCAGGGAGAAGGTAAACAGAGAGAGAAAGCAAGGGAGAAGAAGGATGAGAGAGAGTGAGGGAGAGAGAGGATGAGAGAGAGTGAGGGACAGAGAGGATGAGAGAGAGTGAGGGAGAGAGAGAGTGAGGGAGAGAGAGAGGATGAGAGAGAATGAGAGAGAGAGAGAGAACATGCAGTAGCCACAGATCCCTGTGTGGATCAGAGTGTCTCCTGCCTCTCCCTCAGGTGCACGTACACACAGAGCAGAGCTGCTGCACTGCTGCGTCGGACAAGAACCTCAGCAGTGTGCTGTGATCGCTCCAGTGGTTCACGCACCAGTGTCCTTATTCCAGGCATCGGTTACTGTAACTTTAAACAAACAAATATACGGCCGCTCAAAAGTGACGAGCACAAAGCACGTCCGGAGATGCGCGACATGAAGCAGAGGCAGCCATGCGCCAGCGGGTGAGAGCTGGGGTCGCCATGCACTGCCCTGCAGGCACCGTGGGATCTGGTGAGCGGCACAGGTGATGGACAGCGTCCCCTCAGGGCAGAGCGCACAGAGAAGGCCTGGACGAACCCGGCTCAGAACAGCAGGCTCCGGGCCGAGAGGCAAACGAGCAGCGCACCGGAGCCACAGCAGGGGCCCCTTACCTTACGCTCTTGTGAAGCTCGTCTCTCACCTCTCACTCTTTCTCAGCCTTTTTCTATCATCCTGTTCTTAACACACTTTTTCTGTCATACTTTCTCACTCCCTCTCTCTTTCACTCTCATGCTCTCTTTTCTCTCTGGGGTAAGTCCTCTTTTGCATTAATAACCGTAAACGGTGACCCTCGGCTCTCCTGCGGGGGGGTTTGGGGGGGGGGGTGGCTGTTCCGGAGCCATAACCCTAGAGGCCCACCCTGCCTCTACCAAGGTGACTTCTCCAATTAGTGTCAAGAGCAGCTCCACGGCTCCTGCGTTCGCTCCTGAACAGCACACAGGTCTTCCTAATAAACACTTAAATAAGTAATGCCACCGTCTGAGATTTTGCCGTTCAGGCAGGCTCCAGGGAAATCTGCAGAGTGAAGGGAAGGAGAGACTTGGCCTGATCTATGCAAGATGTGTCGAGAAATTAAAGCCATGGTGTGTGTTTTGGTGTTGGTGTTGCACTCTTATGTTTTCTGTTACATTTAACAATCTCAAGCTTTAGCTGATCATTTATATGTGACGGCGGGGCGGAGGGAGCAGAGGCAGACGCTGTAGGAAACATGCTCAGCGAGCGAGTTTATTAGACAGGG
>JAOYMR010000012.1:7550285-7561446 GCA_025802075.1 Tenebrosternarchus preto | reverse complement strand
ACCGGTGATTGGGATTGGGGCAGGCGACGCCTGGTGGGCGTGGCCTGAGTGCTGGGCGTCCGCTGGGACGTGACATTATACAATCTTATGAATTAGAAAATGTCCAACAACCTCAGATCCAAGAGCTTGGTCAATGAATGGACAACAATGTTTGAGTCTAGTCAGTTATACGTGATGACACTGTGAATTTCTCAGGCGCTTTGTTTGTTAGTTGGGTTTGGGTTTAAAATTTAGTCCACTTGGGTTTGTTTTGGTTTGTTTTTTTTTCCCAGGAATTAAACATCCAGCTGTCCAGGGTCCAGAGCTGCTGTCTTGACTAGGTTTAGTGTGTGTGTGTGTGTGTGTTAAGGTTGATTTAGCCATGCTCTACTAACCATTTGATACCTAACAGGATCAGGGTAACCTCTGAGTGAGTGAGTGTGTGTGTGTGTGTGTGTGTGTGTGTGTGTGTGTGTATGTGTGTGTGTATTGAGAGGGCGATGGTGCCTCAAGGGAACAGCCTGTCTTCATACAAATAAGGACTTAGAGAAACACTTGGCTGGTCGACTCTTTAAAGCTGTTCCAAAATGCCATTACTGATCAAGAAGAGTGTGTGCCAAACCTGCTGTTGTTTAGAAGCCTAGGTTAGCCAGCTCACATTTGTTTTATCTTCTGGAGAACCTTTAACACACTGTTGTGGGTCTAGATAAATAAAAGAGGTTTTCTTCAAGCTTGAGATCATCACATAGTTACTGCCAAGTCATTAAAAAGCTTCACTGTTGTAAAAAAAGCCTCTTTTCTCCAGTACATTAGTGGACTTGTCAAGTTCATATTTGAGGTCCCTCCACTTATATTGCAAAATAAAGGAGCCAGGCCACATAAACTCAGTCCTTTATCAACAGTGTGACTATACATAAACAGATTTCCATCTACTACTGCACCTTTAACTTTACTTAGTCCATTTATCTCAAAGATAAATATGTATTTTAATTAAATGAAAAGATGTTTAGGAATGCCGAGGTGTTTGTGAAAGTGGTTAGAATCATGTATTTTCACTAGATGGCTGTGTGAAAATCACATTTGCAGTATATTTTAATCAAAATAATTTATTCCCAACTGGCCTCTCACAGGGTTTACACGAGGACTGTTGTTCATATTTTTTGGGTGATTTGCCATTTCTGGAAATAAAGAATTTGCCAGAGGCTGCAGGGGATATTTCTAAGGTGATGAATGCAAAAAGAAGACAATTAACAAACAGAATTACACAAGCAGAAGTTGGAAGAAGCTAGAGCAATCTGGTATTGATACCACCCCAGCTGGTGATCCGACAATTCCTCCCATGCGATTGGCCGGACGGTTATCACGTGACATCATTAACGAAGGCAGCCATTCATCTCTCCCAATTTGCAGCATTGTGCTTTTTTGTTATGGTCCTAATTCAATCAAGCTGCCATCTGCATACCTGCTAACAAGGCAAACGAGTAATGATGTCTAAGCCCAACGATTCTGCCTTTGCTTATGTTAAACAAGCATTAGCCCAAATGACAAGTTACCATCATTTTCTCACTAATTGCCTCTTTCAGATATATTCCTCTCAGCTATATGGTCCATGTGAATATATGCCTAGATATGAATACACTCACTTGCTCCTCTGTGCACATATCACAAGAGGTAACCCAATTTTGGAATAGTGTATTTAGCTGGTACAGAAGTAGGCTATGTTGAATCTGATCACATCATTGTAATAGGATGAACGCTATCCAGCCATTTTATGGCAATATACCGTGTACCACCAATCAGAGAGGACTTTATTAGGTAGAACTATATAATATACACATTTTATAAGTGCACTGTAGCCATTTGGAATCTGTGGGAATGTTCAACTAACAGACCCCCCGCAAACTTGTTCATCACCACTTACAACCCTTGTTTCACTCCAAACCAATCAACATTGCATTTAGACACCCAATGAATACAAGCTAGGATGGCTAACAGAAACTGCATGGCAAAAAATGGACTATAGAAATCTAAAAAGGTGTACTTCAGGATAGATAAAGAAGCTGGTGAGTATGTATCTCGTCAGAGAAGGTAACCCAATTTAAATGTAATGTGTTTAACCAATCACAGAAACAGGGCCATGTTTGCATTTTGCACTCAGTGTTGATTACATTTCACTGCTTGTATCATCATAAGATGATAGTGGATGTTTTGTGGAATGATGATTACTGGACCTTCCCATCTGTGAGAGGCAGTATTTAGGGACTGGTTCCTATCAAAGAAATGGTTTTATCTAAGAAGAAATTGGATTCTGGACTAGCCCTTATGACCCTTCTAGAACAATCCTTGTGGTTTGACTCTTGGGGAACTGGTGTTCATATATAACAATATACTGATGGTGTTCCTCTGCTAATGCATATCGGAAATGTTCTGTAAAATCATAAAGGTGTAAATATAGAATTTTATATGCAGCAGTTATGGTGCTATATTTGTAAGCATTGTTTACAAGCAGACAATTAGAACACATAAAAATTAATTCACTATTAACTGAAAGCATGTAATAAACTCTTATATTAAGCATATATTAAGTTGTGTTGTGCTTGCTTTGGGTCTGAATGTCTTTATGTCAAATTCCAGGAATTTATTTGCCCTTGTAAGGTACTTAATGCCATTATCTGTTTGTGTGTGTGTGCACATGTGTGCTTTCTCCTTCAGTGTGTGTGCTCTCATTGGAGGTGACAGTGAGCCAGAGCAGTGTGCAGGTTGCGAGAGGACAGGCGGCCATCTTGCCCTGCACATTCACCACAAGTGCAGCCCTCAACAACCTCTATGTCATCTGGATGGTCACGCCACTGGCCAACGCCAACCAGCCAGAGCAGGTACCACACTATACCACACAGTTGAAATCCCATCACTCTACATCTTAGTACAAAGTAATGTAATTACAGAAGAACCGGAAAAAGCCACAGATCCCAGCAGTACATTAACCATCAATAACAGTCACAATGCCAACCACGGTCACACATTATTTGGGTGGTACGGTCTGAATGAAGGGTAATGACTAATGAAGTCTACTGAATGCATGACTTCTCTTTAGTGTTCCCTGACATAAGGGTGGGCAATGTTATTGTGGTGAATTATGACATGGTGTGCTTGTCTTATCATATCACGGCATCATTAGTGCTCATCACGGGTATTGAAGAACTCTAACCAACTACATAATTAGAAAAAAGTCATACATTGGTGTTTGAAAGTTTGTGAACACTTTAGAATTTTCCATATTTCTGCATAAATATGACCTAAAACATCAGAAAGTCCTAAAAATAGATAAAGAGAACCCACAAAAATATTATACTTGACCCAATATTACACATTGGTGAATGGCAAAAGTATGTGAACCTTTGCTTTCAGTGTCTGGTGTCACCCCCCCTTTGCACCAACAACTGCAACTAAATGTTTTCCTTTAGAATTCTGATAATTGAGATTTTATTGTTCCATCAACGAGGGCAAGTCGTCCTGGCCCAGATGCAGCAAAACAGGCCCACGCCATGATACTACCACCACCATGTTTCACAGATGGGATAAGGTTCTTATGCTGGAATGCCGTGTTTTCCTTTTGCCAAACATAACGCTTGTCCTTTAAATCAAAAAGTTCTATTTTGGTCTCATCTATCCACCAAACATTCTTCCAATAGCCTTCTGGCTTGTCCATGTGATCTTTAGCAAACTGCAGACAAGCAGCAAAGTTCTTTTTGGAGAGCCAAAAAGAACATTGTTTTGTCTCATTTGTTTAACTGGGTTTATCTACTTTTAAGACTGTGAAAATCTGATGATGTTTAGATCATATTTATGCAGAAATATAGAAAATATAGAAATATAGAAAACAAACTTTCAAGCACCACTGTATATTAAAGAGAGCCTGTAAACACTAAAAAAACAACAAAACGACAAGCTACTGATGACGTGAATATTTTATTTAGTTCTCTCCCTCTTTATTTTTTTCTGTTTTTTCTTGAACAGTTTATTTTTAGAAACATTCAAATCTATATAAGAAACCATAAACCTTTTTTAAATATAGAGCCACTGTTTTGCGGGTACATTTGTTGGTGCTTTGGTGCACTTTATTAGCATGCATCACATAAACTGTGTGATACATTATTCAGTTGCTTCCAGAATTGTGATATTATGTTCTTGCCATATAAGCCCATCTCTACCCTGAGAGCCTATATTTGCATCCAATTTTTTGCTAAGTATTCATTGTGCACAGCAGTGCAGAGGAACTGTGGGAACTGCAAGAGCAGAACTGCTGCCTTAACTAGTTTTCACTCATTGATTGCCCAAGTACTTCTCATCTGAGTCTTTCTTTAAATGTTTTCTCCTGAGTCTTCTGGAACTGTAAACCTCACCATCTAAAAGTACATCAGACCAATTATTCAACTCCATTCATCCCATCCTGGCCTGTGATAGACATGATCACTATTTTTACAGTTTGAATTTATTAAGAAAACGTTTTCTGGTTTACTTATGGCATGTTGGGTGGTGTTCCTAGTCACTGGGATCATGGTTACAGCAAGCGCATGTGTGGCTCAGCCTGTCAAAACACCTGCTGCAGAACGTGAGCTGTTTTTGACCCCTGAAGCCGGAGAGGGGCAGTCCGGGTGTGCCGAGAGGCCGGTTATGTGCCCAGAGAGAGAGCTGCAGCTTTCTCCAGCTTCTCTTTGATTCAGAACCAGTTGGATCCAGACATGGCTGTAGGCTGGCGCGCATCACCCACCTTCGTCAAACCCTCCCACACACACGTCCATACACTAATTTACACACACAAACACACAGGCACACACCTGCCTCCCTCTCTTTTAAATTCAAGCACATAACATAATCTTCTGCACTAATTAACCCAATGCTTTACAGGCAGAGCCAGAGCAGCTGTTCGTATGAATGCTTATGCACACACACACACACACACATGCATATACACACAATTGCGCACATGAACACACTTAAGGTCATTAGAGTTAAATAGCATATTTGTCAGGGTGGTTGGATTCAAAGGAGTCTTTCTGCACTGAATAGATCCTTCATGTCTGAATATTCATGCTTGAATTACAGCATTAATATGGAAACCATTCTGAATGACATCATCTAAGCTGCAGCACTGGGGTGGTGGTTAAGTCTTTCTGTTAACACAGTATTCCATGTCCTCCATTTACAAAATATTTCAGGTCCTCTGTTAGCAAAGTATTCCAGGTATTCCATTTACACAGTATTCCAGGTATTCCATTAACACAGTATTCCAGGTCCTCCGTTAACACAATATTGAAGGGCCTCCATGATCTCAACTATAGTTACACTATTAGTAAAATATTGCCAGGATTGCTTTTTTTGTTTGTTTGTTTCAAATTAAAATTTCTTTTTTTTCTGAAATTGATCTCTGAGCTGAAGGGAATGGATTTCTTGAAGACCATCATTTTCAGAATAGCATTTCAATGACTATACTGATCTGCTCCCTTGCTTACGGGTACAATGGACACTGTGTCAGTGGAGAGAGGGATGTGTCAATACACCACCAATCACCTGTCACATCTCTCTTCCTGCTTGAGGTTTATTTTATCTGGCCAATGTTATGGTGACCATATGCTATACAGACAGTATCAAAAATCTAAATTACAATTTATATCTCAGAATGGCAGTAGAATTGCATAGATCCAGGCGCCCTGTTTATCTCCATTCTCTGAGGAGCAGTGCTGATTTCAAATTAGTTTTTTATCTTTTCTCTGCTATAACAAATATGGTAGTAAATGTGGCCTTCATATTCATCCCCTGCCATTTCAACATTTCAGCCAGTGACCTTCATCTGAAAACTCTTCTATAGTCCTCAATGTTTTTAAGTAAACACACAAAACCATATATTGAGTATGTTAAGTACATATTACAAACCTGCAGATAGGGCACTGTGATGTTCAAACTGACACGTACCTCTTTAACCAAGTTAACACAGTTGCTTGGAATAGAAATGAAATGCCATTGATGTGGTCAAAATACCACTGGGACCAAGCACCAATGCACCTTGTCCAAACAGCCCTGCTTAGAAGAGCCATTTTGAGTTTCTTTACATGATAAAGAACCAGTGCTCACCCCCACCCACCCCTTCTGCTTGGTTGTACTTACATGAGTAGGGCTTTGCACTTCCTTTTCAACTGTTGAGCATGGGCGAAACGTGGCTGTCAGAGAAACTCAGTGGTGGAACCATATATGGTTGAACCATAGTCAGCCCCTGAGTATGGTCAGGTTTCTGCTCCTCCTAGCTAGTGACGCACACTAACATATGTACCTACTAAAAAGCGCATCCATTGGCCAAATTACAGATGGACGTAAAGCACATTTTTGCTGAGTGCAGCATGCCAACATCGCTAAACCCCTAATTACCTGAATGGAACACAACTGTAACTTTGTAACTTTTACACTCATGTCATTCACAAGTTGATAAGATGAAGTTTATCTCACAGATGTTCAACCAATCAATACCAATAATATTATTATGGATCCTGTGGCAAGGAACGGCAATAACTTTCTAGAAAATGACACCTAATATAATAATAACAGCAATCATTTTGCATTCATATGCTGCTTTTATCACAATTTATGTCACTACAAATGAACATAATAATGATAATAATAATAGTAATAGTAATAATAATAATAATATTAATAATAAATAAACAAATAAGGTAAGTTTTAAGTTTAGTCTTAAAGTGGGAAAAGGTAGGGCAGTCAGGGACACTGAATGACTTTTCCCCTTTTGACGGTTTGATCTTAGCAATTAGATCACCTAAAAGTATGAAGTGATTTGTATGGCTGCAAAAGCTAAGAGCGATAACACAGGGCAAGGCTACATACTTTAAATGTAATAATGACTTTGTACTCTATTCTCTGAGAAACCAGTGTAATTGATGGAGAACGGGTGTGATGTGTGCCGAATGTTTGGGATGAGTATGGGAGATTGGGATCTGGCTGCTGCATTTTGAAGAAGCTGTAAACTGATTCAAAGTTTTATGAGGCATAATGAGAAGGGCATCACGGTAATCGAAGAGTGAGGTTATGAAAGTGTGTACAATAGTTTCAACATCCTTGAGGCGAAGCATGGGTCAGTGATATTGTGTAGCTGATGAAAAGCACTTTAACAGTATCATCTGCTTTGACAGTGTTTCTTCTAATATTATTACGAGATTAATAATAATAATAATAATAATAATAAATTTTATTTTAAAGCACCTTTCATAACACCCAAGGACACTGTACAGGATAAAGTAAAATAAAAAGGTCAATAAAGCAGAATATAATGAAGGAACAATTAAGAGTTGGGAAAAGCAGTCCGAAACAGGAGTGTTTTCAGTTCAGATTTAAAAGTGTTGAGTGAAGCACAGGAACGAAGGGAAATGGGGAGCGAGTTCCACAACTTAGGACCAACAAAACTGAAGGCTCGTTCACCGAAACCTTGCAGTCTGACTGATGGGACAACCAACAAGTGAGCATCAGCGGAGCGGAGAGAACGAGCAGGGCAGTAATGTGATAATAGAGAGGACAGGTAAGGCGGGGCCAGATTGTGTAGGGAACGAAAAACCAAGAGATTGAAAGTGACTGCACAAGGTTTAACACATGCCATCTATGAATAGAACTTTTTTCACGGTTTTTGGAACAATAATCAGAATTTCAGTTTTATCTCAATTTGTTTAAGACAATTAGAAGTCATCCATCATATTAAAACAGTGGTAGACCTAGTGTTGAGATACATTTGTGTATCATTAGCAGAGTAATGGAAAGCAATCCAGTGTTGTTAAACAATCTGGCCAAGGGGAAGCACTGGGAAAATATATATGGTGAAGAGCAGTGATCTTAGAATTGATCCTTGAGGAACACCTTGAGTACAAGGAGTTGTAGAGGATTTACTCTTGGAGTTAAAATGGGGCCTACCAGAAAGGAATAATATGAACCAGATATGAGCTGTACCAGAGATACTTATAAAGGAATGTGAATGTGAAGAATGATTTACAGCGTTTAAAGCAGAACTAAGATCTACACGAAGATCTTCATGGCACCTATGTCAGCAGAGAGGAGGAAATAATTAATACATTTTACCAGAGCAGTCTTGGTCCCATGTAAGGGGCAGAAACCAGACGGGCAAGGATCATAGATGTAATTTAAGGTAAGCTTGCAGTTGGGATGTTACAACTTTTACTAGCAATTTGCAAACAAATTGTACGTTAGAATTTCATCTACAGTTTGAGTATTCATGAGGATCAAGGCCAGTCTTCTTCAGAATTATAATCTCCGCTGCAATTTTATGGGCTACAGTAACAAAGCAGGTCTCAAAGGATTTGTTAATGGGCTGGAGACAGCAGAGGAGCAGCCTTTAAGAATGGAAGTTGAGACAGGGTGTAGTACGCAACTAGAAGGGATTGATTTTGTGATTAGTTCAGAGACAATATTAGGATCAGTAGGAGTGGAGTGGGTCAAGCAGTAGTCAGGTACTATATCTCTGAGTTAACAGAATATGAACTTGTGGATACAAGTGGGAAGTACTGACAAATGACATTGATTCTGTCATTGAAAAACTTAAGGAAGGCTCCACACTGAGCATAGGAGATAGGGGCAGTAGAAGTCTTAAGAATTCTGCTTATGGTGACAAAAAAAATGGGGGCATACCACTGCCTCTAATGATAGAGGAGAAATAAGTGTGAGAACCAATCAGAGCAGTCCAGTGCAGATGAACAAAAAAGGTTAGTGAACTTTTTTGAGAAATGCTTCAAATGCTTGTCATCAACTTCCAATGCTTGTAGATCAGGGGAAAACCATGGAGAAGTGTGAGTGAATGGAACAAATCTGGCCTTACGAGGAGCAAGGTCATTAAGAGTATTCGAGACAAGGTTTTTATAGGAGTATGTGATCAGGATCGGAGGAATTAAAAATGCCATTAAAGTCAGAAGGATGATAGCGTTACGGAAGCATCCGAGACTTTTGTTGCAAGTTGAAATGATAAGAAATCTGAGATTAAAATCAATACGAAAATGATCAGACAGAATAACCTGACGTTCTAGAGACGCTATCTAGGGCAGAAGAAGATATGAAATTGAAGGATAACCTTTTACATGAGTGTGGAAAAACACATTCATGGGGGTTAAAAAAAATCCCAAAAAACATGAGTGGGTTAAAACATTCAAACAGCCATGAGATCACTAGCATGAGAGCAGTGGGTGTCATATTAAAATCCGCAAGTTTGATCAGAGCAGACATACAGAACAGACTAACGTGAGTAGCACACTGAGATCAGACAAAAAATAAAAGTTAACATTTTAGGGGGGGGATAAAACAGTAGTACCACAAGAGGGGGTGGACCAAGAATCCTTATGATATTACATCATGGAAACCAGTGTCCTTGGCAACTCTGTCATTGTGAGTCACAGTAGATGTCACAGTCTAAACCTTCTTAACAGGAAGGAGAAGACAGTTATTCTGAGTTCTTGGAGTGGATTTTTTGCAAAATTGCTGCCTTCTTGGCCATGTAATAGGGATAATGTCATTATATATAGCTGTTAGCATTAGCTAGTGTTAAACTGCCAAAGGAACACAAGTATACACATTTCCAATGATTTATGTTTCCAAAGAATTTTTAACACATTGCATAATGATCTTTTAAATACTTTCATTTTCCTTGACTACGGTTTTGCCATGGATAGTTGGTATTGATAAAGTTTTGTTGCCCGTCCTACATTATACCGACTCAGGTTGGAAAAGCAATCAGAAGCGAAGTGGTTAGCAAACGTTTACAGGTTTTTGGCCGACTGAAGCTAGGATGCTGCCGTCAAAAAACAAAAAACAAAAACCTTTATCGACTCAGCTCTTCTGTTTTGTGAGGCTGCTGGCTGAAGTAGCGATTTGTGCTGGCCTGTGCAGCCACCAATAGAGCCATGCTTAACTCTAAAATAACTTTAAAATAATACTAGTGGACCTGGCCATTGTGAGGAAAAATGGCATCCCTTCACAATGGTTGTTCTGCAACTGTGGAGATACTCAGATGGGGGTGATGTAATTATAATTATATCATACGGGATCCAAATCTGAATAGTTCCTTGAATCCTATGTTTTCTGACATAAGCAGCCCACAAGAAACTGACTGGGTTGTTGTATTTCAGTTTGTGTTTTTATAGGCACTCTAGATAACCAAATGTATGTGCGTAAGCACTGAAGATTTTTCATAATATGTCCTTTTTAAATATTCATATGTATGCAGCAATTTATACTGATGCCTAGAGGTGCAAATCATCTCCAAATGATTCAATTCATTTATGATGCCACACGGTTATTCAAAATGAATCTCAAATTTCACTGGGATTCCGTTCAGTATCATTTTCATTTCTGATGTCAAAGAGCTAAAGAGCTTTGTCAGCTGTACCTAACATACTCCTTCCTCACCTCCAACACACCGGCCTGATCACCTCTGCCGCACACTGCTCTCGCATACACTGTGAAATGTTATGAGAATTGACTATTTGATTGTAGCCATTCAAACCGCGATGAAGTGTCTCGCACATCCCTGGTGATGTTCATGGTATGTGCAGCATGGTGGTTTTTATTTGTCTGACATAAAAATGAGTCATACTGGGGAATGGACACAAGCTTCAACTGTTACTTTAAACGGATGCAAGCTGGACTGCATCTGCCAAAGTTTGTTTTAATAGAAAGAGAGTACATGCACACCAGCCTGATGCAGGACTGATGAGGACTTGGTTTCAGTTCAGTCACAGCAGAGAAGTTTGGTACAAGAGAAAAATTCTCTGGAAAAATAAGTCAGTGGAAATGTGTAGGACTGCACGCATGCACACACACACACACACACACACACGCAGGCACACACACATACACACAAACAGTGGGGGTGCTGTGTTGAATAATGCAAGTATGAAATAGCATTAGCACACATTTCTGAGTGACATTTCATGCTTCTAAACTTCACTAAAAAGTTAGCTTTAATAAAGGTTCCCTCTACCTCCCTGTCTCTCTTCAGACACTTTGTTGTTCTTGTTCATACAAACACACACAAACACACACACACACACACACACACACACACACGGGGGCACTGTAGGGCTTACTGCTGTGAATCCCATCTGAAGAGCTGCTTGTTCAT
>JAOYMR010000012.1:7538902-7550185 GCA_025802075.1 Tenebrosternarchus preto | reverse complement strand
ACACACACACACACACACACACGGGGGCACTGTAGGGCTTACTGCTGTGAATCCCATCTGAAGAGCTGCTTGTTCATGGGCTCATAAGAGAACAAAGCAAAGCAGGCTCTCAGGAAACCATGGCACCATGACTGACACGCAGTTAAATGGCACTGCAGTGTGTGTGTGTGTGTGTGTGTGTGTGTGTGTGTGTGTGTGTGTGTGCGTACTTATAATCCATTGCACCACAATGGACACTCCGTTAAATAGTACTGCACTGTGTGCATGTGCATGTATGCATAATATTGAAGTTAAACAACACCTGTGTGTGTGAGAGAGAGACATGTGTGCGCGCATCTCATCCAGTTTCTCATCAAGTGCTCCCCACCTGTTCAGCTCACAACCAGTCTTTTGAAGAACGCTCTTCAGTGCTGTTCACTCTCTTTCAACTCCTCTTTGCCCCTGAGCTCCCACTCACTCCTCCAGAAAGCAGCATCCTATGATTGCTAACACGCTCTGAGCCTAGCCGGGCTATCTCTGCAACATGACAGAGAAGGCCACATTCAGCCAGAGTCTGAAGTGCCTTTAAAAAGCCTCTTTGATGTGCCCTGCTACAACAAACTTCTGTTTGATAATCATAAAGAATAGATCTTGCTCCTTCTTGCTCCCTCAGTTCCACTTTGTCTCCTGGTGACACATAGTCCCTAAAGACCCTTGTTTGTCAGAAAGAGAGCACAAAGAGTTTAATAACTTATTAAAATACTATTTGGAAACAGCACCACCAACAACAATAATAATAACAACAACAGCAACAATAATAATAATAATAATAATAATAATAATAATAATGTATACTACTTTGAGCATGCCGTTTTGAGATCAACTGTGATGTTATCAATTATTAGTCTTTCAGGGTATTTGTTTCCAAATGTATAATGTTTAGAACATACCTTCCCTTTTTCTTTGTCTCAAAATTCAACAATTAGTACGTACTATGACATCTTGTGGTTAATACTGGTAAATGCATTATGCTACAGGTTTAACTACTAAAATGCTTTAAATTAGTGATGCGAACCAAAAGAGTCTGGATTCCTAGCCTGTCTGTTTTGTTGGTTGGTGTGTTTGTGTTGTGGCATTTTTTTTTTCTATTCCACTTTCCAACACACTTGAACCATGTAATTAGAATTTTGATGACCTCAGGTGTGAGGTAGAGCTAGAAATGGACAGACTGGGTCTCTGAGGACTGGTTTGCATCTTTTCTGCATCGCATTTTCCAGTGTTGGCGCATAATAATAAATAATAATAAATTGCTTCATGGTCTCATTTACCATTTTCATGACTCCCAAACACAGACATATCTGGTTAATCATAGCCCTGATATTTTGAATGAAAAAAGGGGTCTCAAATAAAACTGTCACTTCCTGTCTGTGTCCTCTTCTTTTCTTCTTATACTTTCTTTCCTCCTCCCTCTTTCATCTGCTCCACCCACAGGTGATCATCTACCAGGGGGGTCAGGTGTTCAGCTTAGCCAATCACATGACGGGCCGCGTGGGGTTCGTGTCCACCATGCCCAGCACAAGTGCCTCCATCTTCATCAACAACACGCAGCTCTCCGACACGGGCACCTACCAGTGCCTCGTCAATAACCTGCCCGACCGAGGAGGCCGCAACATTGGCGTGATTGGTCTGACGGTGCTCGGTGAGAGGCGCTACCACCTGCTCTGACTGCTCGAAACAACCCAAAAGCGCATTAATGTTTAGAAATAGTAATGTGTTCCTACTTTTTCTTGAATTTTATATCTCCAGGTCCACCAGGACCACAGGTGGACAAGTATTTGGCTTTAATATGAGTTTTATGCTGTATTGTGTACAACAGGGTGTGGGCCAGTAGGATCTGAGCACAAGATTAAACCCAAAACAGAGGCTGGTGTCCGAGTGGCATCAGAAAAAGCTGTGGTCTTTTGATTACACTCATTCTGTTGTGCCACCTTTTGTCTGCACCTTTGGATAGGAGTGTAACCCAGTATCTCTTTCTCTCTCTCATTATTTTCATTTTCCCACTGTTTTTCTTTTACTCATTTCCAACTTTCCCTCTTTTTCTTTCTTTGTCATTTTTCTCACACTGCGCTCTCTCTCTCTCTCTCTCTCTCTCTCTCTCTCTCTCTCTCTCTCTCTCAACCTGTCTCTCTCTTACTCTCATTTTCTCTTCCCTCTCTCTCTCTGTCTACCTCCACCCCACTTCCTGTGTAGTCCCTCCCTCTGTGCCAGTGTGTCGTATCCAGGGCTCTGTGGACGTGGGCAGTGATGTGATGCTGCTCTGTGGCTCTGATGAGGGCATCCCTACCCCCACCTACTCGTGGGAGAAGCTTGATTCCATACCCCGGCTTCCTCACACCACCACGCAAGGTACATCCCTATCCTCACGGCCAAATACCTCCCTCAGTGTCCTCTGAAACATGCTGTTGTGTGACTTGCCCTACCCCCTACACTGTGTGTGTGTGTGTGTGTGTGTACAGTATCTTTCTCCTGTTCTCAGCAGTGTAACATATAACAGAGGTCATCATGTCCCATCATTTCAGTTACTCTTCTCAATATACTGACCTTCATAGTAGCTTCTTGGTTTCAGCATGTCTGATAGTCAAAAATCACAAGATTCAGTCGGCATCGCAGTATTTTACGGGTAGTACGTTGGCGCCATCTAGTGGGTTGAAACAGAACCAGTTAAAGTCAGTTTTGCCTCATTTTTCTATTTTTAATTAATATTTTTAAAATAAAAATGTATTTTTTAATACATTTTAAGTAATTACATTTAAAAGGTATAATAACACTTTTATACTGTTAACACAACCCATCTTTGCCCTTGCTCATGACTCATAAAACTTTAATACATGTCTTTGGGAGCATGTAGGAGCATGTCCCACTGTGTGCTTTTCTTAAGCATGCAGTGCTAATCTATGCTATGCCCTCTCGGCCTTGTCACTGTAGACCAGACGCAGGGCACGGCTGTACTGCGGAACATCAGTGTGGGCACCTCGGGCCTCTACCAGTGCACAGCAACCAACGCCATCGGCAGGAGCACGTGCCTGCTCAACCTCCAAGTGGTGGCACGTGAGTGAGCAGCCCACTGTTGCATCTGGCACTGTAGCTGGAGGGCTACATGAGAGCAGGTCCAGGGTTAGGTCGGTGGATTTGATTTAGGTATTAGGTTCAGGGTTAAGTTTGGGGTTAGGTCCAGATTTAAGTTCAGGGTTAGGTTTAGGTTTAAATTCAGGATTTGGTTCAGGGTTAGGTTTGAAATTCAGGATTAGGTTTGGTATTGAGATTTAGATTTAGGATTTAGATTTAGAGTTATGTTCAGGGTGAGGTTAGGGTTTAGATTCAGGGTTAAGGTCAGGGTTAGACTGAGGGTTAGACTGGAACACATTTTCACATTTTCACATTTTTCAGGGTAGGGATATCTGTATGGACAATATGTACAGTGTCTTCTTGTACAATGTGGTCTATACTGCTCAAGGAAAAACTGTGGTGCCTCTGTTTTGAATGGCTGTTTAAACATATTGTATTATGATTCTCTTTACTTCTGCTGCCTTGGTTTTCTTTCTCTCTCACCATTTCTCTGTGATTTTTAGCTCAGCCCCAGAGTGTAGGCCTCATCGCTGGGACCGTTGCCACTGCGGTCCTCGCCGTGGTGATCTGCTCACTGCTGGTGGTTGTCAGTCTCTTCTACTGGAGGAACAAAAACAGATACGATGAGGATGAAATCCCCAACGAGATCAGGTGGGTAGAGTCTCGCCAAAGCACAGAAGACCATGTGATCTCTGTTCAGACATTCAGACAGAAATATGTCTGGAACAGGTAAATGGGCGCAGATCTGATAACAGTCAGTCTTTCCATCCTTCATCTTTGAGTTCCTTAATGGCACATGTGTTAGCATCCCCTTTGTTCTGAACACTTCCTGACTGACTTCATCAGATAATTAACAAAGTCCTTTATGAGGTTAGATTACATTATAATGTGTGTAGGAGTTGTCTGAACTGCAGTATATTTGCTAGTGTTACTAATTCTTTGCTCTTTGTTAAAGGTAACTTGAAATTAATGCTTATAAATGAGGTATTTGGAAACCTGCATTATGCATGATATTTGTTCATTCTTCAGAGAGGATGATCTTCCTCCGAAGAGGTCTTCGTCAGTGAAGGCATTCCACGCTGATGCATCATCCTCAGAAAATGATACACTAACGTCCACAAACACGTACAACAGCCGCTACTGGCACAACCCCAAAGCCAACTATGACACCAACTCCTTCACCCGCTACAACGGGGACACGCGGCAAACCTTCACCGCTGGGGGCGGGAACAGCAGTGGGGGTGGTACTGCCACCGGGACCGCCCCCTCACGCCCTGCCTACACCAATGGCAGCCACACCTTGCCACCACCCAAAACTCTAGTGGTCACCACTAACTCCGCCCCCTCGCCCCCTGCCATAACGCGCAGCAACGGCTCTCTGAGTCTGCGGCCACCCGTTTCCACGACAGCAGGGGTGGCCCACGGACCGCACGCGCACACGCACTCGTACGCGGTGAGCCAGGCAGCACTGGAGCGCATGGGTGCCGTTCCTGTGATGGTACCTGCCCAGAGCCGCGCCGGATCGCTCGTCTGACACAAACAAACAAAACAAACAAACAACACAGACAGAGTTTTTTGACACTTCATCTAATGCCAACTGCCCAATCGACATGTGAACAGCAATCTAGCGTGCATCTCCTGATTTTGCGTGTGTGTGTGTTTTGGCAATAAGTAAAGCTCTCTCAGAAGTCCAAAAACAGCCTCCTTTCCCAAAGGGACCGTGAACAACCCAAAGCACAGCCCCATGGAGAACATCCAGAACATTTTCTCAGTCACCAAGCTCCTGGACCTGCTCGTACATCTGGCTGCGCTGGATCTGGACCATAAGGATTTTCTGTCCTCCTTCATGTGCTTCATCACGAGAGCTGCTCAAGTCAAGTCAAAGTACTTCTGCAGTCTAAAAGAAAGACAAAAAATGAACACCCTCTAGTTTAAAAATGGCATCACCCAATTGACTGCACATGGCTTACATAATAAAATAAATTTATATAAATTATACATTTAAAATTATAAAATTATAGTGAGAGGATGGCTGTCCTGGCCTGTGAGATTGCAGGTAAAAAGATGCCACAGCAGAGAAACCTGGAAAAAGTGTGAACCGCTGCCAGTGTTGAACCGTCCAGCAAGTTTCAGTTCCAGTTTTGCTAGTCAACCAAGTTGTTAAAAAAATCTTTATCATTTGCACTGGAGCCTTCATTTCCCATATAGTTGATTAATCATTAATTTTTCTTATTATATTATGTTTCACAGACCGTATACATATAACATAGCCATAGCCTACCTCTAAAAATGACTTCAAATAAAATAGTATATGCATAGATCTTTTACATATTTTTTTTCTTGACATTATGGACTATAAGAATATGACAGACCTTAAAATATTAAAACAAAAGGACTAATGGAAAAAAAAAAATTAACATTTATTAAACAAAATCCAGTTCTGTTAGGTGCTACATTGTCAAAAAGAGGCATATTGTCCTGTATGACAAGATTATACTAGATGTTTGAAAATATTAACATTTATTGATTTTAATTATTTGTTTTTCTTTCATATTTTACTGTAAATATTGTAAGTACTTGTAGTATAAAAAGGAAATTAAAACACAATTTTGCCCAATATAAATGTTTGTGGAGCTCAATTAAGCAAAATGTAATATGGCAGAGGGGGTGGGGAGGTGGGTGGAAATTACTGAATTCAGTTTGAGCATCAGGATGCAAATTGCTTTTAGCACAAACTGTGTTTTTATCTGCAGGTGTCTGAAACTGATTTGTACCAGTTGAAATATAATGTGCCTTAATATGGTCTGTGGTACTGAACTAAGAGTCCTTGTGTAAGAGTCAACAAGTTCAACTTGTTATATGCACTTAGATTAAATGAGAACCTTCAACTCAATGTGATTTCTTTGGTAATGTTCACAAGTATTGTTTTTAAAGAAACATAGGTAGAAAGGTAGATGTTTGATAGATGTTTTTACTGGACACTGTTAAACCCCATTTTACATGAGTCCCAGAGTCATAGCTTGTGTTTTGTCAGAAACTGCTAAATAATTGAACCCCGTTTAGAAGACATTTTACATGCATTGGGTTATGCATGCAGTATTTCTTTTTGACATTTTACTGAAATTATTTATAGATTTCTTTTTGGCTACTGTAATTTCATGTGCAGTTGAGTAATATTATATCAAGTCATTTTTGATTTTGTTGAAGTGATGTGGAGTGTGAAGTTCTTCTAACTCTGCTCTTCTGGCAGTCTGAAGCAACCAGTCACTGACCCCAGTTCACACCCCCACCAGCCATACCAGGAAGCTTGGACGTATGGTACAGAAGCACAAAGAGGGCCATACTAGGGCGCATGGACATACCTGAGTCAAACATACCCTGTCTAACCCTGTTCTACTGAGCCTGAGGCCATCAAAACAAAAGCAATCACCTTCTACCCAGAAAAGAAACAAAACACAAGAGATAGCCAGCAGCTAATCTAATGAAGTAAATTATATGTATGTATGAAAAAGAAACACGCCTATCTGTGCAATAGGAAACACTAGAAAGAAACTGGTAAAAATTAACCACATAAGTGGGGAGACAACAGGGTTCACATGCTTCTCTCTGACTGGCATGTAAATAAGATCTGTATTACATAGTACACAACAAATAAAACGTTACCAGTGAATACATTTTGTTATCTGTCACCATACACAAAACCTTAGTCACAATTCTGTAACTAGACACATAATTTTTAATATCATACCTCACTCTAAAAGTATATTAATAAAAGCATATAAACAAACATAAGTTTGGAACCTTTGCATTCAGAAGTCTACTATATCACAGAGATGTTAGACTTTCTTGAATTTCCCTCTGGAATCAATAAAATGATCTATCTGATCAAATAGCTATTGAAGTTCACTCAGTTTGGTTGTTTCCCTGCTCAAACACTTGTACCAAACCCCTATTAAACGTGGTTAAATACTGTAACTGAGTTGAGTCAGGTGTGTTTGAACTGGAAATTCACCACAGTGTGCTGGACTCCAGTCCTCTTCTGACATCCCTGCTTTACTTGAAATTCATTCAAAACACTAATTTATTATTTTCATACATTCATAAAATATTTTAAATTCCTGATTTACCTCATTTTTCACAAACTCGGTCCTTCTATCAGGGGCCTGGGATTTAGAGAGCATTTCTAAAACTCTCTGAACTGAGACTGTTGCCTTTCCTTGGATCTGTTGATGCCACTCCTCGAGTTTACAGGGTCACAGCCCCAAGTGAACTGGAAAATAAAGTTGAACTGGAGACGGATCGGACATGTCAGACAAAAACCTTTGAAGCCTAAGGTCCATTCAAAGATTACTTGAGACCTATAAGGATGTTTTCAAAGACTAATAAGTACTCCAAAGGTATGAAAGCCACTGTTTCAGTGAAGTCAGACACCCAGTTTTGACCTCTGCCATTTGCAGTGACAGAACTGGTGGACAAAGAACTAAAGTGGTCTGGAAGAGCAAGCTTCATATGGCCTGTAAAACAAAGTGAGTGGGCTGCACATCTAGTCTCTGAAAACAAGCAAACAAAAAAACACTAGTGTTTGCTTGTGTGGTGACTACAAAGAAACCATTAACCAGACATTAAACACTGAAATATATTCTTTACTTGGAATTTAGGATCTAATAGTTATTGTCACAGGAGCTAAAATATTCTCTAAAATAGATATAGCAACTGCTCACCAGCGAGTACTGCTGGATGAAGACAAAATATTCTTCCAATACACACTGACACCTGTAGGTTGATGATAGATCAGCTTTACGAATTCACTTTGCATAATGTTCCTCGTTGTTGGCATCCCCCTCCATGTGCTGTGGATCACTATGTGGTTCTCTGTTCATTCCCATGTGCTATAGCCTGTGTTCATTTCCATGTGCTGTGGATCACCACGTGGTTCTCTGTTTATTTCTATGTGCTGTGGATCACCACGTGGTTCTCTGTTTATTTCTATGTGCTGTGGATCACCACGTGGTTCTCTGTTTATTTCTATGTGCTGTGGATCATCATGTGGTTCTCTGTTCATTTCCATGTGCTATAGCCTGTGTTCATTTCTATGTGCTGTGGATCACCACGTGGTTCTCTGTTTATTTCTATGTGCTGTGGATCATCATGTGGTTCTCTGTTCATTTCCATGCACTCAGTGTTTTTCCATGTCCTTTCTTGTCTTAGTTCCTTTCCTATGTTCAGGTATTTCTCCTGCATTGTTTCTTATTCATTATACCTTTGCCTTGTTTTCTTTCATTATACATTTCATGTATGTGTCCTTCTTATTTTATGTCGTCCGTGTCGGATGTTGAAGTTTTGGCTGTTCTGGTCATGTTTAAACATCCTTTGAAGCTAATCATTTGTGTCTTTATTTTGTTGCCTAGTTTATTCGAGTTTTAATTTCTGTTTCATTTTGTACTTCATTTAATAAAACCAGGCTCACTCTTACATCCTGCCTCTGTATCTCACCTTCTTCTGTGATGTCACACTCTGGCCCCTTCATAATCTGACAGGTTATGGAAAATCAAATGAAAGGCCTGAATGTGGTATATACTCAAATGCTAATCATAGAAGCTTTTACAGTTCATCCAGACAAAAAGACTGAACTCTGTCCTAGTATAATAATATAGTGATTTCTTCAGCGGATACAAAAAAGCACATTTGTAAATTGCTCTAAATGCAAAATGTAATTAAAAAGAAGCAAATGTGATTTGCATTTGAAAATGCAGGTTTACTACCTAAGTCACATGTTCAATGGTAATTTGTGCATCCCTCTATAGAGTCTAAACAAAAGGTGAGAGCTATTCAAGAAGCTCCAGAATCAATGAAAGTAATGGATCTTAGTGCCTTTCTGGGCCTAATAAACTATTAAGGAGATTTTGTTCTATACCAAAGCATTATACTAACACACAGTTCTGAAGAACTAGGGTACCAGGGGCTGGTACAGAGGATAGCAGGATGTATTAAAAATGTACGTAGCTACTGATCAGTGAGCAGGTGTTGGTGATTATGACACTTGTGACCGTCTTTAAGGCGAGACATCTCCAGCTATGAAACTGAAGTCATTATTCAGCAAACTATGCCAAATGGTGAAGAACATTCAATCACACATGCATTCCTAAAGCTGTCCCCGAGCAGAAAATTCCAATATTTCCAAAGAGAAAAAAAAGATATCCGTGAGCTAGATACATAACAGATCACTATTGACTCCTTGACTGAAGACCACATGAGTCTTCCAACAATGGCCATAGCTCATATCCAAGGGTAGACTATTATGTCACATAACATAAGAACCACAGCACTACAGAACGACGAACCATCTGTGGAACAGAGACGTGTTTTATGGAGAGCTAGGATGATTGTCCTAAACTGATTTTAGCTTTGCTGGAAGATAGTCACACGGGGCACCTTGGCATCGTTAAAATGATATCACCAGCTCACCAGTGTATCTGGTAGTATAAACTGGATCTGGATGTTAAGAAAATGTATAAAGACTGAGTTATATGCCAGTTATATGCCATCCAATCCTCTGTTCATGATCCTGGTTGATGCATCCTCAAAGACATTAGAGGTTTTCTGGATGTCACAAATTACTTCACAGGCAACCATCACTAGGCTGAAGAGAATGTTTTCCAGATACAGGCTGCAGGAGCAGATAGACACCGACAATGCAAGTACATTCAATGCAAGTACATGCTGAATTTCAGACTTTTGTAGCACCCCAGGACATCCAGCAATGAATGGATTGACAAAGAAATTATTCAGGCATTCAAAGTGGCCCTGTAAAAGTAGTCTGAGTTGTACCAAACATTTAGCAGACTTTTTCTGGGAGGCTGTATCTGCATCAAGATTATCATGTGATTGATGATCCATGGATGGATGAACCATTGTCTCTTTGAAATGTGGTATGAGATGTGTCCCAAAGTGCATATACTGGTGTAGCAAGACAGCAGACAGGTCACAAAACTTTGTTCCTCTCGAGACACTAGACATCATCAAGTGGAAGAGACTACATTTCTTACCAAGAAAAAGGACAGAGGTTCAGTGTAAGCTGACATTCAGGGGCCATGTTATCCTGTAAAATGTCCATAGCTCTTAGATTCCAATTCTGTGTTTAAGGCTCTCAGATAGGTTCACTGATGACGAGATACCATAACCACCTAGAGGCTATAACCACTTGGATTCAGTAGCTCTTAAAGATTAAATACTGGGCCTTGCAGGGAATGACTTTTTTGGACTGTAGGAAACAAAATATGTAGGAAAAAATAATATGTAAATAATAATATGTGTTTACAGTGAAACAGACATTGATTTTTTTTTTTTTTTGTCAGGTAGATAATGGCAGTAAACGATCATGGAGAATGATTAAGGAGAATGATTTTTCCTGAACAGAGGGTAGGACCAGAGGCTACTGGAGGGTCAGATTCCATCTCTCTGTCTGTAGTCACTGAGGTGGTCTGAAAGTTCAGTAGCGGTAATGCACTAGGTGTGGATGAGATTAATTGCCTGAACTGCTGTATTGGCTGTCATGGGTTGGCAAACTGCCAATTTCTAAGAAAGGGGACCAGAGATTATAAGCAAATTGTAGAGGTATACAGCTTCTTGGGCTCCTTAATAATAAAGTCTATACTACCCCCCCTCTGCCACCTTCTTTTTTTTCCACATTTTTAAATGATTTGTACATAAGTTATACATATACCACAGTGATCATTCAGGGTTTTAATTGAAGTAAACGCTTGGAACATCCAAAACAAAAGAAAAGAATAAAAAAAGAATATATATATATATATATATATATATTCTTTTTTTATTCTTTTATATATATATAATTTTTGGTGTTTACAGTGCTTACGTGGATTATGAAATCAGTCATGCTCTACATTTCCTGTTTTTTTTTATTTTTTTAGTATTTTATGATAGTAAAGGTTATCCAAGTTCAGCAGCATTCAACCGCACCATAAGGAGCAATAGATACTGTGCTTCTAGGTGTGAAAGTTGACACGCTCTAGTGCGCAGCGGAGGAGGGGGGAGGGGGAAAGGGAGGTTGTCATTTTCGCCTGGCTGGTCACACAGCGACTGACCAAACATGGCAAACAAGGCGTCTACTTTTCCATCTGAGGTGGTGCTCTGTGGTCAAAGAATTTTCAGTGACTT
>JAOYMR010000012.1:7526977-7538802 GCA_025802075.1 Tenebrosternarchus preto | reverse complement strand
TGACCAAACATGGCAAACAAGGCGTCTACTTTTCCATCTGAGGTGGTGCTCTGTGGTCAAAGAATTTTCAGTGACTTTTGGGACACCAACAAAATAGTGTGTATTGATCTGATAGGCCATCAACTTGATCCAGTATGCATGCAGTGGGTGTTAATGACTTTTCAAAGAAAATATTTATGAATGACCCAATAGAAACCACAGAACCTAAGAACGGACAGCTTTAAGTTTATATTCATAGATAGATAGATAGATAGATACTTTATTGATCCCCGGGGGGAAATTCTTGAAAATTCATGTACAACTCTATTAGAAAACTTTATGTTGTTAGTTGCTAAACACTTGAGAATACTGTGTTGTGATTACACTGGAAAAAATGCATGCTTTGAACAAAGATGTGAGCAAGCAAATAACAAACTCAACTCACTCAAACATTCCATACATGTTTATAAAGTGTCATACAGTTGCGTAGATTGTAAGTGGATTTTCTATAATAAAACTTGAAGTTATCTTACATCGCAAACAAGTTTAAATGACAAGTCTAAAGTGATTGTCATTAGCGCTTAGTGTAAACAAAGAGAGGAAATTCAGTGAATGATGGCATGTAGATGGCTGAAAACCTGCATGCAGATACTACTACAAAATTATATTTGCTCTGTTTTAAGAATATTCAATATTTCAGCACGACTCCCAGAATTCCAGCTGGGCCCGTCGATGGGACTGCTAGTGATCGCTTCTGCAGGCCTGGGGAACTGGAAAGAGGATTGTTAATCCTCAAACTCAGAAGGAACAATGTGAAATGTCCTCTCCCACATAGAAGGCATAGAGGTTTGCCTCTTTATACATGTGTTTTGTGGTTCTAGAGTCATCTGCCCAGACATTCTATGGGAGACGCTCTAGGAGTATGGACTATCTGGACCACTAATGTGAGGTAATGTGATCTTCTGCTCTCAGAGTCAGAGCTGTGTCTACACTGTGTCAGGGGTGTACCTGGTGTAAACAAAGAACAGGAGGGCTTCAGGGAGCTTGTATCACTGCGATTTGTAGGTGCTGTTGTCCTTCTAGCTTTCTTGTATGAAGGCATTTAGTGCACTCTTCACTGGTTTGCAGCTGTGAAGAAGTCAGTATCTAGATCATCACCTTGAGGCCATGGTTATCTCCCTCAAAAATGATGCTGTGCTCCTTCCAGGTAGGAAACAAATAGAGGAGCTTAAGTATATCAGAGTCTTTCTCACAGACCTCTGCTCTTCTGCGTGTAGAGGAGCCTGAAGAGGTGGCTGGGGCATCTGATAAGGATGCCCTCTGGTTGAGGAAGCCCTCAGGGAAAACCCAGAACAAAATGGATGGATTACAACTCTTGGTTGGCCAGAAAAAGTGCACAGTCAATACTTTTGCTTTTATTTATGTTATTGTGTATTTAATAATCGCTACCATTATTCAGAGACAGTGAGGTTTATACTCTGATCCAACTGTTTTCTCTTATGTCCTTCAGGATTGGGTAGAGAAATGCAGTTTATCTTAATGTAGCTTATTGAGAAAGTCTTTGTGGAAGACTTCAAATGCCATTCACTGAAACCAAAAATATTTCTAAAGAGAAATGTGCCAGCTTGGACATTACATAGATTAACAAGAAAGCAGGATGTACTCTTATTTTGTGTGTTGGTACTGACATGAGCAAAATCATCACACCACAATTTCTGATCTGACAGCTCACTTGGATTGCTCATAATCACCTTTTGATGAGTCATTTCATAATCAGGATTTTTGTGGGGAAAAAAATGAAGTGCTTAGGATTCAGGCAAAGGTTTCCATTTCTAGCATACAGTTGAGGCATCTTAAGCAGGACTGAACAGAATGTGCACCTCACTGGGCTGCCGCTCCCTGGATAGAAGCTGCTAATTAGCCCTAGGGTGTGCATGGGGTCCTAACATGAACGAATCATCTGGGATGCTAATAAGCTCTATACTAAGAGTTAATTCTATCCAAACCTGACATGGCGTCAGACTCTCCGTTATCTCTACACACCCACACATAGGTGCATGCATTATCCTTTTATCCTAATTTGATAGTCTGACTATACATTTGCTGATTTTTGTCATTCATTTCCATGCTTGTGGAATTCTCTGCTTCCACTCCCCCCGTCTGGATTGCTGTGAGCTTGCGGCACTGGCTTGGCCTCTCTTCGTGTGAGCAGAGTTTATTAGCTGTGACAGTGCTGGGCTGCGGGTCACCATTAAGGCCCATTGTCTGAAGTCAGACGTGAGTTTATGGTGGTGCACACCAGCCGCTGGGCACGTACTGTCAGCAGTGCGCTTAATGGCTGATTCGCAGTGGTGGGAGAGGGAGGGTCGTGGAAGTGTGTGTGTGGGGGGGGGGGGAGCGTGCAGAGGGTTCCCAGTGCGGCCATATGCCTGTCGCGGCCGCACTTCATCACGCTAATCATCCTCAGGGAGACGCGCTTGGCCTGTTTGGGGCTGTTAGACGGTGATAAACTCAGCCTGTGCATCACAGGGCAGCCAGCTTGCCCCGCGGCACCACAACAAGAGGGTGCCTTCGCCACCGGGCCGCGCGACCTAGAAAAGCTGCCGAGCTTTTCGCCCTACCCACGCCTGCCGCTTGACTCTCGCTCTGACAGGACGGCACCGGAGTTTTGCATTTTTGTTTTGTTTACTTCATGAGAGGACAGTTCCAGACAGCAGTCTTCATTTGGATCGGCAAACTGGGATTTGCCCCATTTTCTTCTTATTTATTTTTTTCCTTTGGAGTCAGGATTGTGTGTCTAATTTTAAAATGGTGTGCAGCTGAGCTTGTCACTCCTCACACTTCCAGGTTGAACTCAACACAGCTGCCAACAGCTCAAACAGAAACAGGCTGGCAGACAACATAAGCTGATATGCTTGTGCATAGCACTTTCCCCCCACGTTATTAGTTCAGGTGTGATTTAGAATGAGAAAGGTGTCTTTTCTCTTACAGATCTGCACACAGGGCATGGAGAACCGACACGGCTGCATGCTACACTGTTATTTCCTCATCTTTGAGCAGTACCTGGCATCAGCCATTAACCCTGGGTGCAATCGAGGGACAAGACAATTCTGTGGAGCTGCAAAGAAAGAATTCAAATAAAATCAATGCAGTAAAATCTGAACTGAATAACAGACTTTTTTAAGTTACAGACTTTTCTGACTATGAATGTGAACACTATATATAGTGATACGACAAAATGTTCAATGGAAATGCACATTCCACTTCATTTGCTAAAATCTGCAAGAATAGGACGAAGGCTTATTAGCAAGATATATGTGACATATTTTTGCCATATATAGATAATGTTATTCTAACATATTAACCACTCGCACTGTGTGAGTAATGGAAGTTTCTGTGGCCTAAATCAAGTCTTGCATCACTTGTTCTTCTCAGTGTGGTAGCACATCCGCTTTGTTGGTTTGATGTGGATGAAGATTTGCTGCAGTTTTCTTGATGTTGTCCACCTTTTCTCTATAATCCCCTGTAGTCACTTCAAACATGTCACTACTAGCTCACAAATACACAGATATGTTGAATCTCCCAACTCCAGAAGTCCTGTCTAATAAGAATAATTAACTTCTGTAATAATATATGCGGACTACTATCAAATGCATCAGAAAAAAAAGTCAAATGCTTCTAAAGATACAGTAGATAAATGCTGTAAAGAAAGTTCTGTACAATGCCGAGTGGTTAAGTAACGCAGACGGCCATTTAGTAGATATGCAAGTGGACATTACAGTCAACGGACATTACTAAATAAATCAATAGAAGGACAGCCAGCCAGTATCACAGTTCTCCACCTGGATTTGAGAAAGATGGAATATGAGTTCTTACCAGTTCAGCCATCTGGGACTTTTGAAAGGAACTTTCACAATACACCATTCTGTTCCTGGTTGTCTTAAACTTCCTAGCTGTCCACTCAGACACTGGATTTTTTTAGACAATGTTTTTTTTTTTCTTCAGCAAAAAAGCTTGCTCACCTCATAGAAGACCTTTTCACACCAACAGATAATATATAGCTTGTAAGAGCTGACACAGACAGCTCTTCATACCAGTCCCAGATTGTGACGTGGTGTCTGGTGGCATTGAGAGACTAGGCTCCGCCCACTCATCTGAACGGTTGCATTTCATTTAAGACTAGCCTGGTTCTCTTCTGCTCTAATGGTTTGGCTCTGATTCAACAGATAAAACCCAAATCCAAATGTGATCCAAACAAAGTAACACATCATTTTTGCACCTGTGCGGGTTGCAGGGAGAGGTAGGGCCAGCCTGATAGGCTGATACAGCAGCCTGATGGGCTGATGGCTCTTGTGGGGAAGAGGGCTGCCCGCTGGATCCCTTGCTGGCACCAGAATGGCACTTGTCAACCATTACAATCAGTGCGTGGAAGCTTCTCATCGAGAGGTGAGTGCTTCAACCACCAGATATGGATCTCCTGGACTGCCAGAGGGGTTCAAATGCTCTGTCTAATCAAGCATATGCAAATCACATCGATGGCGCATGTCTCACGCTTGCCTCCTTTGGATGCCCTCGGTAAGTGAATGTTTAATTCATTAGGTTTTGATATTTAGCAGTCGTGTTCTCCAAGGAGGTGATTAAAGGAAATGAAGATGACCTTGGCTCAGTCGCTGGATGAAGATACTTTCACTTTTGCATATATGTCCCTAGTAAATTTAAAGAAATACATATTATGCCTGGCACTGGATTTGAGATTAAAGCAATGCTGGTTATTGAAAGATCAATAAGTTTTGAAAGATGGAAGGTGAAATGAAAATATGAAGAATAATGACTTGCCCAGCTGTTCACTGATGATGATAGAAAACACCCATGTGTGTACAATATCTGCAGCATGATATATATATATATATATATATGTATGCAATAAAGCACTTGTGCTGTTTAAACTAAGTAATTTTGTCTTGTCACAAAGAAATGAAGAATCGTGATCAGATCTGTCACTGACATACAACATCAGGTTGAATCATACCCCTAAGAAATCTCCCAGATGGTACAATGCTGACTTTAGCATATGACCTGTTTAGCATATGGCCTGTTTCAACAGGCTTTCTTACATCATTAAAGAGCAGTGCTGTCTGTGCTGGAATTCACAGGAACACAATTAATTGTATAAGTGTATGGAACTTTTGCAGCAAACAGAAAAGTCACAATGAGAGATGGAAGGTCTATGTGTGCCTGGGTGTTGGGTGAGTATGTGAAGGGACATCTCACACTCATCTCACTTATTATCTGAAACGCTTAATCCAATTGAGGGTGGCGTGGGAGGTCCCCATGCCCATTCAATGAAGTACATCAGGTGCTGGGCAGATACACCCAGGACAGGACGCCAGTCCATCGCTGGGCATACTCACACATACACATAGTGACATCAGTACAATTTTAGAGTTACCAATAAGTTTTTTGACTGTGGGAGGAAACCCACACAGACATGGGGAAAACATGGAAGCTCCACCTAGATGGGGACTCAGCACTGAAACGTGCTAACCGACAAGCCACCCAGGGAAACGTCTTTGATGGTCTGAGTTGGGCGCAGGATTACTGAAGAAGAACTGGCAAAATCCACCGAGGATGGCGTTTCTTGGCAATGCTAACGCCTCTTCAAATCACAGTGCAAACTCTGTCACCTCTGTACTCCGCAGACAGCAATCTACCAGCGTCTAAAGAACCAGAATTATCTGAACGGATCGGCGTTATCCTGGCCAGCATTTCAAAGCGTGGAATTCAACTTACTCCATTGAGCGGCAGGGCAAGAGTGGCATAAACCCAGAAGTACGTGAGTGTGTCTCACACTCAATAGTCCTGTTGAATGTGGTTAAAGCTCAGTTAATGGGGGGCACAAAAAAGGTCAGAAGTCACACCAGTGACCCCCGATGTCTCTTTCCCCGGATCGCTTCATTACTGAGTAATTGTGTTGCCCGGTTTCAATCGGAGAGAAGAGAAAAGAACAGCGAAATGCTCAGGGTATCCCTGCCTACTCTCTTCTGATCCTAGGTCTCTGGCTCTGGTATCTTTAACTGACCCAAAATAGAAAAGCACAAACAGGCTTCTTTGGAAATAAAGAGAGATTTTTCTGTTGCTTAACAGGCAATAACGGAGCGGGTGGAATTGAAAAGAGATAGAAGCAGAGAGAGAGAGAGAGAGAGAGAGAGAGAGAGAGAGAGAGAGAGAGAGAGAGAGAGGAGGGATGATGCTAAGTGCTTTTTAAAATGTGCAGCACATATTTGATCCTGCAGACACTGTCAGTGAGGGTGAGAAGGCTTTGGCTTTATATAGTCACTCTAAAGACAAGACCCTAAAATTGAGTTAATCGCATGTTTACTGCTTTGTACTCTGGGTCCTTTCTGAAAGAAAGTCCTTCGTGCAGTGCTCAGAAGCTGAGATACGGCGCTATATTATTGAAGATTATATTAGACCAGCACTAAAGGACGCCATTAACATACCACTGTAATCAACTCTTGGACAGCTTATCGATTATTGAATACTGACCCTTGATTACAGTTGCTCAAACGCATGCATCTGGAACATTTCATAGATGAATCATCAAACGGTTAAAGCTCAGATTAGTCAATTCCAATATGAGAAAATGACTATAATAACAACTCTGATTGACGTATGTCATAGGAAATAAACACAGATGCACAAAATTCATTGCCTCTTTGACTCTGCTGTCATATTTTTAAAGAAGATAATCATTACATATTCAAAGCAACACTGCAACTTTGAGAATGAATGTTGAATAATCTCAGATCCTATTCATTTATTGATTATTTTTTCCTTTGTGTAAATAAATTCAAATGAAAATTATCTGAGAAAGAGAGTTCTATGCCAAAGCATGTGGCCAAATGTTAAAACTCACAAGTGATTTGATATTCAGCCTGCAAAGCCGAAGTGTATTACCTCGGCTCCTTTAGAGTCAGACCTCTGTCCCTTCTGCGCTTCTGTGAATATATGAGATGACACTGTGATTGTGGGCATATTGTAACACACATTCGTGGTTTCACTGTGTGTGGACGTCACGCCCTCCCGAGCAGCACATCTGTGCGTCTCCGTCGCTGTATCCCAGAGACATCTGGGGTCCTGCCCTTTTTTAAACCACCCCCAGGAACAAGCGCTGCCACCATGAATCTGGACAAATTGTTGTGACGTGTTTTCTATCCCAGGCTCTCTCATGAGCACGTGTGGCCAGATGGCTGAGGCTGGAGAACCAGGGCTGATCGTACAAAAAAAAGAGAAGGCCCCAGCATGGATGAAACAGGAAGCTCGGGATGAGATGCTCGGCTCGTTCAGGCCCGGACACTTAAAGGTATCAGGGCCGGTCTGACGGGTTTTTCGCAGGACGCGCTTGCATCCCATCATGCCTGATGCAGCCTGTTGCGAGTGAAATAATTGGTCCCACAGAAATAAAAGGGTTGAGTCAGAGCATTAATAAAATATTCCCTATGCAGACCACGCATCCAGAGTTGTCTCGTAAATGTGAGACGATTTGTTGAATTATCCCTGTCAGCTGGGAGGAGAGCTGAAGATATTAATGAGCCTCTTTGGTAAGTAATTACTGTTTCTTCTGAAAGAAAACCCGGTTCCAGCAGTCTGTCAGATGCACTCACACATAGAGATTTCCTCTGTGAAAATGATTGATTATTAGAATTATAATGCAACTATGTGGTCACATAATTTTAGGCACATACTTTTTGTTTCCCTTGAAAATTCCTCATTAGAAACACTGAGGCCACATGACACAAAGTCTCAGATGAACATATTTCAGAAAAGCTCATTTTAAGGCCATCATTAACAATTTATGGAGCACTGTCAAAAAATGATATACCACATTCCCTTCAAAGCTTCTGTAATATACTATTGGTTTGAGTCAGTGTTTTAGACACGGCATATGAAAAATCTTTCAAATTTTCAAATGCAAACTCTTCCTTTTTAATATGTTGGTTTGGAGGCTCCTTTTTTTGGTTTTCTGTCTCATCAAAAGCAAAATCTCAAGGATACAGTATCTATGTAGCATAACATGCTTCAGAAGACCTAGCATTCATACACCCCCCCCCCCTCCTCATTTTCTCTTGATTTTTCCTTTCTCTCTTCCTCCCCATCTCCCCAGAACGCTTCCCTTTCATAGGCTTCAGCAGGAAACTTGTCCAGCCCCACATCAGGCAGCTTGGACTCTTTGCCTTCCCGTTCCCTTTCAGTCTTTTGGCTCTTGCAGAAAGAGAACAGGATGTTTGCTCGAGTGACTGTATCAAGTTGGTGAGCAGCATTCATGCTTGCTATTGATTGATTTAGTGAAGCTCCTGTCAGTTCCTCTGATTCTCCACTGTGATAGATTAGCAGCAAAAGAAAAAAGAGAAAGTCATACATTTTCAGTTGAAGTGCTTTCACTTGTCAGTCTTTCTTTTAGGTGCTTCAGTGAAGGTTTGGTTTTCCATTACTATGTAAATCCTACAGTTATGTGATGCTGACAGATGTCTGTCAGTGATAAAGAAATAATTTAGTGTCAAACCCTCCAAAATATGTTTGATTTAATTTATGGTGATTGACTCACCCTGTTAAATTGTAAATGCTGGTATGCCGGCTCTAAGATCTTTGAATTTTCTCCATGTCAGTCAAAACACACAAAACCATAGGAATTTTTTGCTTTAAGTTTTTGGAAGACTGTCCCATGATAAAGTTTTACGTATTCTTGACAGAGCAAAGAAGGTCTTGCATGAAATGATAGTCTGTTCTGTAGTTTAAAGCTTGTATTAGCCTGCTGCAGTAATGCTAGCAAGTACAAAAGTCTTCTGCATGTTGTGTTTATGTAAGACTTTCATAAAAGAGTGCTCCCACACATCACCAATACATACGCTTTTATTGATACACTTTTATTGGATTTTTCAGGCATTTGATGAATGTGTCTAAACCAATCGAACAATCAGTTCTCAGCATATTTTTCAGAGACACGTGTGCTTTGACGGGTTTGCAGACATTATATTAATTGATTGCTTCAGTTTTTTCCAGTAATTTTATTGCTTCAATATTTGTCAAGAGTAAAGAAAACTTTAAAAGGCTGTATATAAAAGGAAGTTTAAAATGAATCTAATAATCAATTTCCAACAAATGTGTTTTATGGGGATGTGTGGTGCTTTCCAACTTTCGTGATCGGATCAATAACCTGACGAGCAGTTGAACATAAACAAAAATCAGCTTAATCCTGTTACGAAGAAACTTGTTGAATTTTTTGTTTGTTTGTTTGTTTTATTATTTGTTTTATTATTTTTTTGTGATGCTAAAAACGTAGCCCAAAGTGTTAACAAATTGGTAACTTTTCATATGAGCTGGCTTGAGCGAGTTCCTGCAAACATGCCATCATGCCACAGACATCTTCTGCACATTCCTGGGTAAGAATTCGAACTCCTGGACCAGAGCAAGATGATGCAGACAGAGAGGCTTGTTCGACCTTGAGCACAACAGCTAGGTCAGGTGAGGCCTAAAAGACAGAGAACTGTACAAAAAGGTGAGAATGTGAGGTTCATTCTGGAGCCTGTAGGTCACACCATTCATTTCTACTAAATCTGCTCAAAGGCTTCTTGTGCAGCATCACATTTAGTACAAGACACAGCATCAAAAATTTGTTCAAAAATTTGATTACATCTTCCTGGTTTCTTTCAAAGGGCAAATGTGTTTGTGGAATGTATTCTTTTATCACGTTAGATTTATAGAGGGAATGATGTCGCTATTCATCAAAAAGGAATGACTCTTAGTTGGGGGTTTCATAAGTAATTCTGCTTCTAATAATAATTCATAACACTTGTACTGTAATAAATTACTGTAATTTCAAAACTGATTTTCTGAAGTTTCAGTTCAGCACCTGACCTGCTTTATAGTGGTGGCTCACTGGAGTCATTGTGTGTGTGTGTGTGTGTGTGTGTGCATATGCATGTGTGTGGTAGCTTCCTCAATAGTGCAGAGACAGCCTTTTTTGTGTTGTTCCAACCTGTCTCTTTCACTGGCTGTATGCTAGGTCATTTCCTCAGCAAGGGATCGGTTTATTGTTAAAGCATTAAAAATGTTCTCATCTTGGGATATCATATGGGACAGGCCTGGTAAGATAGATTCAGTGCTGGCTATCCGGGGGCCGACCAAAAGGCCTGCTCTGGAGCAAGAGAAGCTGTTTATAGCCACCACCGATGGTGAGGGGGAAAAAAAAAGCCCTCTCTTCTCTACTTCTTCCCCACTCGATCCCAAATGCCCGGGAACGGCAGCAGCCACCATCCGCAAAATGACAAATTACCTGCCTCTCTGAGTGCCTCGCTCTCGCCTAATGCAACGGAGTCCCCTTTGAGTAGCACTCTCCGAGCTATACATCATGCCTGGACCAGAAGACCTCATAATGCCATAGACATGTTAAGCACGAAAAGAGAGTCACGTCCGATTTTACAATGGGTTTCATCTGTCATTTGTTCCTTAAAGTAGATCCCCATGATTTTAAAATCACAGGTGTCTGTGCAAGCTGACCCATATGTAAGTTTAAAATGGTAAAGGCCAAGGCTGTGGTGGATCTATAGCTTGTGGCTCTAGATGAGATTGCTTTTTCTTATCATAGTTCCTGTTCGCCTTGCATCTCTGCGAGAGTTTGTTCCAGAATGTTTGAGGGTAATTCTCTTTTCTCAGACTGTTTCTGTTGTGAGGAATATTCACTGGCAATTAATTGAGTCAGTCAGAATGGCTCATGAGATCATATTTCAGCTTTTTTTTTGTTGTTTTTTTACTTTTTTTCCTTTCATTCATGCTCCTTCAGCAGATGTAGTTTGCTTTCAATTGACAATCTTACTCTGCTCTGGCTTCCAATCCTATGTGTTTCAAATAGACTGAGTCAGACACAGTATTACATCTGGTAAAGATGTTTGAAAGCAAGTTAATAAAATCATTCCTACCAGTGGATAACATTACCGCTATCAGACCAATACATTTCTCCATATGCATCCATGTTATTGTATTTACTGAGAGATTATATACCAAACTTAGTTATATTATTAGTAATTAACGCATATTTTGTACACATACATACACACACACACACACACACACACACGCACACACACAACCCATATATATATATATATATATATATATATACACACCTAGAAATGTAGACATATACATAGAGTTATATCTAAATTCCTAGCCTGACCTGTGTAAAACATTCATTTATGCAGTGCAGTGTGAAGGATGGACAAATGACCCCAGGAGAAATGTCACTACATGGACTCTTCTGTCTACTCGGTGTGGCAGGTGCATCTGCGAGGGGTCCGTATGACTGCTGAAGTGTGTCAGCATCAGTTAGTGAAGTTCTCGTGACGGGACGTTCTACCAGTGCTGGCTAGGGAAGTGCACAAACTTCTCCCAAGAACACGGGCTGAACTGGGACCTCCTATTGTCTTCTATGTCCATGCCAGTGACTACAATTTCACAGACGGGGAGACAGAGTCAAGGTTTGTATTTATCAAATCTCACACACATACAAGTTACACAATCAGCATTTTGACTGGCTTCTTACTTAGGAGCAGTTATACTTCAGCAAAGAATACTTGACCTGACTATTTACAGTGGTATGCAAAAGTTTGGGAACCCCTGATCATTTTCATGATTTTCCTTTATAAATCTGTGGTTGTTTGGATCAGCAATTTCAGTTAAATATATCATATAGCAGATGAACACAGTGATATCTGAGAAGTGAAATAAAGTTTATAGGATTTACAGAATTTGCTTCTTATCTGAAGAGTGTCAACATGGGAGCCTCAAAA
>JAOYMR010000012.1:7497663-7526877 GCA_025802075.1 Tenebrosternarchus preto | reverse complement strand
GATATATTTAACTGAAATTGCTGATCCAAACAACCAAAGATTTATAAAGGAAAATCATGAAAATGATCAGGGGTTCCTAAACTTTTGCATACCACTGTAGTTTTAGAGATGTATCATTACTTCAGACCAAAAATGCTGTGAGTTCTTAAGTGTTCACACTGATTCTGATGTTTGTCACATGCAAATCAACCCTCATGCTGTTGTGTACAGTAAGATATATCAGATCAAAAGGAGAGCATTAATAAAAGTTAAATGAATACAAATGTGAGGGCTAATCTGGGATCAGTATTGTGAAGCAGTGTTACTCCAATGTTCCATATGGGTCCTGGTTTATACTAACATATGTGTTGTTAAAAGACTAACATGGAGCACTTTGTCATTTTTATAACACATTTTTATATAATGTTTTATTCAAACAATGACCATTTTGGCCACATAATAAAGCATTTATCTTTTAGTTTCAAAATGGCTTCAAAGGCTAGTCACAGGTATCTAAAGAACAGTGACTCTCACAGCATGTACTCACAGCATTAACACAGTCTATAAAAAAACAAAGATCTTGTTGTCTATTCCAAACCAGTGACTAGATGAGTCCAGGATTAACACAGGTGTGTCAATGCATTTGTCAGCTACAGCCTCATTTCAGATCAGCTAATAACAAAGAATTATAAACCTGTCGTGGCACAAAAAAATGTGGGTTGGACAAATGTGCAGAATTTCATTGTCACTACAAGTTTCAGAATAAACACTGAAGCTCAAATGATGTGGCACCACATGTTGTGTTGTTTCTTAAGAAACCCTCTGCTATTATAGATATTTTTTCCCCAACCCCTCTCTCTCTCTCTTTCTCCCTCTCTTCTGGCTGAGTTTAACACACAGTCTTTAAAAAAACAGATGGAAGTCCTTCATCAGAACACAGCACATTTCTGGAACTGTAGGGGACAGCATTCATTCCATTCTGTTCCAAATAAGCAAGGTGAATGGTGGTATCAAAGCTACAAAGCACAGTATCAATGAACAACCACTGCATCAATTGTGTTCAAAACCTCATCAGAACCATTATTACCAGCATTCTTTTTTTCAGCTGTCCATTATCATTCATCATCACTGTTCACAGCGGTGATATGGAATGGCTTACTGGGTCTAATACAATGCAGGGCAATCTTCACACTGTATTACTTTGCCCTTGGGGCACAGGAATATAAAGGCATATTTCACTGACATGAGCAGACAAAAGTAATCACACTGTCGCTGTTGAGCAGTCACTGTGGGCAAATCCCAGAACAAATGATTATTCCGCGAGTGAATGCCGTCGAATCTCTGATGTAAAATTGATATCCCCCACAGATGAGTGTATGGAAGTCACAGTAGGATAATTGCCTTTCACAGTGAGCGGCTCAGACATGAGCGCCTTAACAGCGTGATGTTTGGAACACTAACAGAGGTCCTCCTTCCTGTTCCAATGGGGGTTGATAAAGTCACTTGACTGTTCTTGAATGACCTGCTTTTGCTGTTAGTACATGTGAGTGTGTGTGTGTGTGTGTGGGTGTGTGTGTGTGTTTGTGTGTGTCGGGGGATAATTGATACACATAGACGACAGCAGTTCTCTCCCATGCTGTGTATTAACTGAATGGATCTCTTCTCTCCACTGTTCTCCTCCAACTTCGACCCTAAAGCCACAAAATCGCAGTAGCGCAATAAACACACGCCACAATCATCAATAATTAAAGAACCACGCCCCTTTGTTCTTGGAGAAACCGCGCTAGAACAAAACTGCAAATATTTGCTGGTACGAACAGAGATGTAGATGTCCTTGAGGATGTGCTTTAGGTGTTGAATTATTCACCGTGTGTAGTAGCGCGAGCGTTTAAAAGCCCCCGCTCTCTGCTCGCCTTCTCGGCCCAAAGCGGAGCCTCGGGGAGAACCGTGTTAGTCAGGAGAGATCTCAGTCACTCCCGCCGTGGCTGCCGCACTTCCATCGCTTTCCCACACTTCCTCCATGCATGCCAATGATGTCTGTCTGACATCATTACAAATGTCAGAACAACAAGGACAAGGAGCCAGTTTTGTTAGTTCCTCCTGTTTTAATGTGTTGGAATGTGCGTGGCACTTGCCGTACTTGGGTACTTGTTGGTAAATGTAGGAGCATTTCATATCAGGACATTGTCCTTTGAGTCTCTAGTACTGCTTGACTTGAACCACCATCCCTCAAGACACAAAGAAGACACTCTTCAGGATAATTATCTGTCCTTGTACATAGGTGGTGGAATGAACTTCTACTGTCTTAACAGCTGAACCACTACCTGTATTCAAATAAAGATTGAAGACTCACCTCTTCACTGACATATTAAACATGCATTGAGAGAAAAAAAAAAAAAAACTTTTACGCTCTTCTTTTCAATTCTAGCAAGGGGTTTAGCCTTAAATTTTCAAATTTTCAATCTATTAAATTTTAATATTCATTGAGCCATCTATTACCACATGAAGATATGTGTTTGATAGGAACAACAAAGCGCTTCTATAACACACTCTGGACAAGGACGTCTGATAAATGCTGTAAATGTAAATATCAAGAAAGTTTCATTTTAACCAATATTTCTGATTCACATTAAAATGATTCACAGGGACGAAGGTGACATGACCCTCTATTCTAAAATCCATTGGCAGAAATCTACCCGCGATGTCCCAGAACAGATTATGAGCAATTGAGAGCATAAATTATGAGCATAGATTGAGTTTTTTTTCTTTTCAAATCCACTGACTCATGCTTTTTGCATAAGAAATGGCTCATAACGTAGTGCAGGAGTTGCTTTGATGTTACGATACTCAGTGCCAGGGTTAAAAAGTTTCACATGGTGTAGCAAAGGGGTGGCAGGGACTTTCTACTGGAGATTCTACTGCTTTTATCTTACTCATTCCTTCTCATCTTACTGAGTAAATATATCTCAGCTACTCTGACCTACAGCATTCATTATGTAAAAGGGCAGATGGAAAACACAGATACATATTAATCAAGATAAATGTGTGCAAAATACATGTTATATAAAATGCATCACATTCTAGAACAACACTAACAGATCATTATACCCAGTAAGAAATGCCGTACAACAAACTGTTTTTTTATATTTCTGCATAATTTTAATACAATAATGTTGAATCAACATTTTCATCCTTTTCATCCTTTACTGAAAGGGATGATGTTGTAAGAATAACACAAGTGAAGGAAGATGTATGCTACGTGTGGTCTGCTAGCCGTTGCATGCTACGTGTGGTCTGCTAGCCGTTGTATGCTACGTGTGGTCTGCTAGCCGTTGCAGTTCATGATTTGATTCATAATAGTTTCACTTAATTAAACAGACTACTTGTTACCATGCATTAATATATAGTTACTGTAACTACAAACTATAACTTGTTGGCTGTACAAGGATGGTTCATGCATGAATCCAGATGAATAAATAAATGTTTTGTGTTTTATTTACCATATATTTATAATAACTACCATTATTGTTTGGCTTCTATTTGTTTTCTTTTCCTTTTCAGAAATTTTGGCAGTATGTAATAAAAAATACATAAATTAATAAAAACTTGTCTCACCCCTTGATACCCTGTACATCTGCCTCTGTCAAGAAGCCTGAAATGAACTGTCAAGGAAAAAAACAAACAAACAAAAAACATTTCTAAAATTGGGCTTAAAAAACACACTGTAGCTTAACTTGAAGTACCAGGGATGGACAAAATAAGCCAATTTCTACCTAAAATAGATTTTGAAGAAATTGATTAATCATTTAGGGCAGATAAAAGTGGAAGAATCAGCAGTTGAACACCAGTGAGTACATGTTAGCTATAAGAGAGAGCTGAACAGTGGCAATTTAGGTGCTGAGTTTGTACAGCAATATTCAGGGAATTGACAGAGTTCCAGTAAGGCCAAATAGTTGGTGTCTGTTTTATTTAATGCCACTGTGTTGACAGTCAAGACAATATATGCCAAATGCAATAAAACTGCTGGCGAAAAGGAAAGGCAGCTGCAAGTCAAAGCCTCAGAAATTGAATCAGCATATCTGTGAACCTGACTCAAAAAAAACTGCATCACAAACCAGGAATTTATGACAAGGCTTGCATCTAAGGCCAGGGCAAAACAGCCCCCCCCCCCCCCTCGGGAAATAAGCAAAACACATGGTCTATTGAGTCATCTTTCACATTTTGTTCTACATGTGGTCATGTTTATATTCACAGAAAGCTATAGGAGGCTTTTATCTAATATGTCTGTTGCCAGCTTTTAGAATTGGCGGTGGATCCACACTGGTGTTAGCAGGTAGTCTTGGGAGCCTTTAGATGTGATGATGCAATGTGGCAAGGTCACTTTACAGAGTCAAATGCAGACTAAAATGCACCCAATGGTGCAAACACTATTCCTTCTTGATACTGTTAGGTCATAATGCTCCCATACACCACATTGCTCTAAGCAACTCAAGAACAGTTTCATGAATACAAAGATGCAATGTAATGCTTTTCATGGCCTACCCTGATCACTCACACTAACCATCACTGAACCTATAAGGCCGGTATGAAAACCAAGAAGAGTTCATCGGAGCTAAGAAGAGCTAATAATAGCTAATAAGAGCTAATAGTCTTCATCCATCAAAGAATAGATAATAATCCTGTATGCCACTGCAAACAGTATAGTGTGGTTTCATTGTGAGTATAGTGTGGTTCCATTCTGAAGTCACAGTGTGGCCTACTCTTGATTATTTATTTAGTTCACATACTAAGTGCTTCTATTATTATTCCAATTCTCTGTAGATTGTATTTGTGTGTCTGGTCGTGCGTGACAGTGAGAAAGAGGAAAAGAAAGAAAGTAAAAAGTCTGGTGATTTTGCTGGTAAGCCACAGGTTTGGTGGTTAGGGCTTGTTTGTGGCAGATTGTTATGGTAGCTGTTTTATCTTACACAAGTTTACACAGAGTAGTAGCAGCAGCAGATGTCTGTATGAGGTGGGGCCACACACAAATGCTGGATGACCAGACCACACGCAATAAAGATGTTCTATTCGTTCCAGAACATCTGGACACAGGGCTTATGGGACTGTGTGGCGTACATATCCTCCTCTCACTCTCCTGTGCTGTTTCATTGGACATGACCTTGAAGTGACTGCAATGGTGCCATAGCTTTGTAGTGCAAATATTAATAATAATACTGAAATAAAAAATAATACTGTATTTCCAAGGAACCCCAAATCTTACAAGAATTTGCAACATCTGTTAGGATTAGGCTTTGCCAAAAATCCAGAAGCACAGCGCACCCCACTGGGCTGGAGTCTTCAATGTTCGGTACAATTATGAGGTAATTGATTATCCTGGTTTCCACTGCAATAACTCATTATTAGGAGCAAATCAAAACAGTGGTACTTGGAGACTGTGTGAAAAATGAACTTAGCTTCAAGCTAAAGAGAAAACCCAGGTGATGGTCTAAAATAACTCAACTGCTCCTCTTAAAGGAAGCAAGAACCTGCCTACATCTGACAGCAATATTTAGCTAACGTATGTCTGCGAATCAGAAAAACACATGGCTAAAGGTGAGGGATTTTAGTGGCACTTAGACATGTTGTTGCATTCCACAACTTTGTGCACTTCAGGATGTAAATCAAGCACATGTTGCAGGCCCAGGGAATTTGATTATGGGAGGAATTTGTGGGACACAGATGGATAGACTAAACAGTGAAACAGATTTTCTTGATCGCTGATTGACCCCAGCAGATGCCAAACCAACTTGAGTCAGTGCAAAGACTCGTGGACTATCTCCAATATTCTGTCAGGTCCTTTAGTGCCTACAGCACTTTAGTCCCAGAAGGTGTCCGATACCCTGCTGGACTCCAGAATGTCTCCTATAATTGTGTCAAGTTCCCAAATGTCTCCAGTACTCAATAAGACCCAGTATTTCCCAAGCCAGTCCTTGGGGATACCCCTCCTCCCTGCCTGCTCGCCCAGCCCCAGGCAGTCCACATTTTACCTTCCTGGACTGGACCAGGTGTTCAGCGGTTTTGACTGTTTAGCTCAGATGAGCTCTCGTAGAGCAAAATGTGGGAGGTCTGACGGGGTCTCTGAGGATTAGGATGGAAAACACTAGTCTACAAATGTTTCTATTGCTCAACCATGCTGTACAATGTACAATAAAACCGGATTTGATGTCTACAATTCCTTGAAACATACTGACCAAGTGAAAGATATATTATATAATTAGTTTTACCCATTTAATTCACCTTTTAACAGTATAGAATTTGGGGCAGGCAGGAGTAAATTTTTGAAGCATAAAGCATCACCATGCAAGTCATCAGGTGTTCTGCAGTCAACTTACAGTCTGATTGGGGTTATAATTTAATATGTATTTAATATTTAATTTAATATTGTTTCAAACACTTGTGTGTATACAGAGTTCAAAGAAATTACAGAATTCCTCAGTGAAACTCCTATCACAATGTTTGTAAAACCCACTGAGACCCTGATGCCTTCAATATCTTTTCAAGATTTACACCACATCCAGTATACAGTTAGTGTCCAGAATAACTTTAGTACACAGTGTAAGAGGTCCTTGCACTGAGAAAAAAAAATCTGGTCTGTCTCACTTGACTGAGCTCATGATGGTTTCTTAATTAAGAGGTGAAACCCACAGCCAGTTCAAATTTTGATTGTGTTCCAGCTCCCAGCACACCTCAGACAAATGATCAAGGGATGCAAAATGCTGATTACCCCACTCATGTGTGGTAGAAAATAGAACAGAGCAAAATGTGAGCAGTCTGTAGGGCCCTAAGGATTAGACTGAGTATTCTTTAATAGAATAGAAAAGCTGCAATAATGTGAACAGTATGGGAACTCTGGGATTGATAATCTCTGCTCTAGAAAAATCTGTAATATCATGTTACACTTTGCAATGCTTCCAATATCTATTCAGACTAAATGTGACAACAGAGCAGGGGTGCCAAACTCCAATCCTGAAGATCTATTGCCCGGGAGAGTTTAGATCCAACCCTACCACAACATACCAGAGTCAGTTACACAACTGAAAATGAGTTCTTTGGGACAAAAGATGCCAAGGACTGAAGTTGTGCTTTCTGGCTCTAAAATGCCTCCAACAACAAATCTTTCAATTAACATGTCATTGAACTTGAAGTTGACATGAGGTAACCTGAAGTTCAGCAGTTTTCTTTACCATTCAGATTCCAGAAAGTCAATAGACCACATCGTTCCTCATTCAAAGTTCACATACAGAGCAGCAATACATAATTCCATTAGTGAACAGATATCAGTCGATCTGCCAGTGAAGATACGATCTTATATTCTTCTATGTCAGATAAACTTCCAGAAAATGAACTTCTGTATGAACGTTCTACCACGCAGCAAGCTCTGTAAACGTATCTGGGCTCGGTAGTAATAGCCTCCCGGTGGAACGCGATCTGCAAGCGCCGCGCCCTCGTCCCAGGTGTTAATTAGCGCGTGCCCCACCTACGAGACAGGGACATATCTTATCTAATTCACCAGGAGGGGACACATGTTCCCACATGCAGATATGCAAGATAATAAGGGATGAAGAAATTATGTACTAGGGAAGCTACTCCACGTCTCAGCGAAAGATTCGAAAAATACATGCTAACTAAATTTATTCCCCCTGTCACTACAAACTCAAAGTAAGCAGAGCGAGATTTCATGTTCCAAGCAAGAAGTGTGGGCTCACGAGGAAAAAGATATTAAACTTCAAGCGTTTATATAGTTTTAAATTACAGAGGTAGGAAGACGGCTAGACATTAGATATTGTTAGCAGAGTAAATCGGAGTTATCTCGGACAGTTCGTTAGACCAACTAATTCTAATGAAATGCCAGAGATGTTGCGTTCCCTTGCGTGTCATAAAGAAACTCATTAGCACTACATACATGAAAAGACTTATTGTCAATGAACAGGACTTAATTACTGAATATATATTTCACTTTAAGTAATTACTGCTGGGTAGCTATGCCAGATGTCATGGTATCACTAGTTTACTTTGAACACACACACACACACACACACACACAGAGAGAGAGAGGGAGAGAGAGAGAGAATTTCTATTGTTTGACACCCGTAAATACACTTAGATTCGTTTAAAATAATTGTATTTTAATCAGGAGTTTTACTGTCCCTGACCTAGAAAGTCTGTTCTTCAGCTCTTTCAAAGTGTTCATTTAGATCGTAATGAGTGTCTATTTAAGGGCATGGTTTAAAATGGCATGCCGTTCACTGGGAGATGATGTGACTATACACAGGCAGATGGCGCTCTACTTACCTGATGACAGGCCATACATAATATGAACATAACTTTGTTAAAATAAGTTAAAAGACCGTAATGAATGCATTTGTGCTCTTATCTGCCGTAATCGGGTTTGCTTCTGTTTCTTTCCTTTTTAATCGTTTCTTTATTTTAAAGTCGTAACGTCTACTAAAAATATTCACGAACCTATCTAATTAACCACGGTCAAAGGGGCGTTTAAAAATGCATGCAGTTTACTGAAGGAGTCGCGGTTTGCGTGACCATCATAATTAATTATCTCGAGGCGCGGTTATCGATAGGTGGCAGCAAAGCACTGTGAATGATCAGAGGGAGAATCACGACTGAAACGCACTTTTCAGCTCTCTAGTTAGAGAGTGCGCCGCAGCATCCGGACAGAGTCGCGTCGGAGCAGTCAGCTCTCGGAGCATCGCTTCTACCTGAAAACCAACAAGAGAAGAGAAGAGGACGACGAACAAAATTTGAGACGTCATAAGCGGAGACCTTAGGACGATACGACCCCGCACGGAAGAGATTTATTAATTCGCTGGAGAACGAAATGAGTTGCTTTTGGATACACACTATCTGGATCCCGGCGTTGTTTGTACTCTTCGGATTTCAAGGTAGGGATAATACTATGGCTGATACTCTGGTCATGATGGTTGTTTTCTAACATCATAAGTGAGTTTTAACTCTTTGAACAGAATAGTTCAGAGGAAAAAATGCATTTACGGTCCGATTTAACATATAGAAAATTCACAACAGTGCTTATATTTAAAACAACGGCCATCCAATCTCCTTTAGACTACTAACATTGTGTTCTGTTGTCACTCACTGTTCTGTTGCTACTCTTTTCAGATTTTTCTATTTGTAGTAGATAGTGATTAACTAATAGCGCACATGCTGATGTTATTGGAGGTGGCAGTCACTAGATTTGAGGGATTCATACAAGCCCCCTGGAGTGAATTATTGGCAGAATGAATAGCCCCATGTGGGTTATGGAGGGGATAGAGAGAAAAAGAAAGAAAAAGAGGAGCGAGAGAGAGAGACAGAGAGTGTGTGTGAGAGATACAAGCTGAGTACTAAAATATCTGAAGAAACAAGCCTCTCATTCCAAGTATAGAATTGATGTAAGAGGTAATTATTAGTCTGCAATGTGTGACAACTTTAGCACTTCATTTTTAGTGCACCAAGAGCCCAAGACCTGAATGTAGATTTCCTACCTGACGAGGGCAGGATGAGAGAATTCAGGGATTTTATAATCACCAGACAAGCTGGAAATAACTGTCACAAATGGAAGTGTGGATTTGTCTTCATTCTGGTAGAGGTTTTTTTTTTTTTCTTCTGTGCAAAGGATGGGTGACTCTTGAAGAATGTAGTTGCTCCATCTTGACATGGATGTTGGCTTTCCCATTACACTGGATAGGAGTCAGAGAGGTAGAGACGGCTTCAGCCCGTAGCTGGGTGGAAGCCGCTCAGTTTGCACTTTTCCTGGAGGGAGGGGGGGGCTTCTGTGTGTGTTTGGCTGGCTGAGGCATATGGCTGGATGAGTTGTATACACCCCACCCCCTGCTGCCTGTCCACAGTCAGAGTCCCGCAACAGACAGTTTGGCTGTCTGAATGAATTTGCAACAACCCATGTCAGGGAAAAGGGAAAGTCTCCGGTGTTGAACTGACACTTGCATTGTGCATTCATGTCCAGCTGGAATCCAAAATGAACACAGTAGGTGCTAATTAAACACTGCAGGTGTTCCCTCAGTGATAGGGCAGTGTGGCTTTACTGGCTCTCGGCTTCGTGAGTCCAGCTATGTTTCAAACTACCAGCGTCCCTATGTCTGACGCAAGCAGCTGTGTGTCTGGATGGAGGTGAAAGCGTCACTGTTTCAGGCTTTGGTTCGTGTGCAGGTCCTCGTCCTAAACAGGGCTGCTAAGCAAATCTCTTTTGAAGCTTCCATTGCTCCCCACCGCACTGCCATGACCTTTCATGGCGCGAGGGGATGTCTGATGCTCGCCGGGTCCTGCCTGGCTCCAAGCTTCAGCCTTCCAGCCAAGCCCGATCTCGCCCATGATGGCCCGCCAGAACCTTTTGATCTGCCCTGCGGCCGGCCGGGCACGGAGGCGTGCGACGGGAAACCTCGTGGCCAACGTGTAGCTGGCTCGGCCCATCAGCAGATGAAAGGAGAGCGGCTCCTTCTGATCGCTATCTGCACCGCCGCGGATCCCCGAGCTGCAAGAGGATTGTAGACAGGTTTCTTTCAAACAAAAGACAGTATTGCACATCATTTCTGGGACTTTAACAGTCATGTTAATTATCATTAACAGTTATCAAGTTCATACAAATAAGCTCATTTTGTATTGGGTTTTTTTCTGTGTTTTTTTTATCAATGTGATTTTACTCGTTGCTTATCAGCATCAACATTGATCGATCAGTTAATCAATCAATCAATCAGTCAATCAGCCAATGACCTTTAATGTGATGGCGTTACACATATTGCAGTGTTGTTCAGGGACGCTAGCGATGCAGCTTGTCTATATCTCTGGCTTGGTGGGGGTATTTGGGTCCAATTAACCACATTGATTTATGTGCCAAACTAAAGAGAGGACCCTGAGCACTGTGATTCTAATGTGCTTATTGAAACGGCTTAGGCTATAAAACCCACATCAGGAGTCAGGGGAGCTCACGGGCTGTTTTTAGTCCTGTGAAAACAAAGGATTGTGAGACTAAGATTCTCCCCTACAAAATCGCACAGTGCAGATGTGTGCCTTCACAAGGGAACTCGAAGGTAATCCTAGGAGACTGCTACTGTTCCCTAATTTTTGTATTAATGGGACATTTTCCTTCTTACATTATTTTTTTCCCCTTTCCTTTCTGTGCTGATTTATATGTGATAGGATTTTGCGAGTCAATAGTACAGTTTTTCAAGAAGTGTTTTTGTCCACGAGGACCAATTGGGTGAAGGGGGAGGATTAAATAGGAAGAAGTTTAAAAAAATGAAAGGCAGAGAGAGGTCAAGCGAGTGATGAGAGGGAGAACAAGAAAGAGACTATTTTATAAGCAAGGAATATAGGAATAGCAAGAGATCGCACTGGGGGGGAGGGGGGGTCTGGTCTGAAAGGCTTACTGCAGCCTTTTCAACGTTTCTGCCCGTCGTTCGTATGTTTCATGCAGTGTTGGGAGTTTCCACTAGGAGGCTCTCTTGCGCCATGGCAACCCTGCCACATTTAGGCCGGTGTCCGAATAAAGCTCTCATTTACACACATGGCCACACAGGATTTCCCAGTTCGGGGCCCATGCACAATCATCAGTGCTTCCTCCTCTCTCACTCATCTGTTCACACACTTGGGAGCTCCCAAAACCAATCATAGAAATTAGAGTAATTGCATGACTATGTAAGAGTGCTGAGACTGAAATCACCGGAGACCGCATGTGTGTAGGTGGCCAGTGTAATAATGAATCGCATGTTACCGTCATGCATAGATGAGCACTAGTTAACAGCATGTCGTTTTAGCAAACTGTACGTGTTACTGCTGCGTATGGCAGAGTTACATGAATAAGAACACTGAACAAAAAGGACTTAAACAATTAAGTTATGAGACTGATCGATCAACAAGTCCATTCATGAAATCAGTCAGTCAGTTAAGCTGTCTGTCATGAGGTAACACTGATTTTGGTAGACATACACTTTCTTCTGATGATGCTGTCCTGCCCCCTCCTCTAATTATAAATTACCCTGCAGATTGCATTAACATAATGCTCATTTGTTAGATGAATTGGCTTAGGCAGGGCAAGATTGTGTTATATATGTCCACCATTAATTTCTCTATGGAGAAGGTTGGCTCCCTCCAAGGCTGTTAAGCAGCTCCAAAGGCACAATCCATCACCATCAAGGCAAGCTTGCAATCCTTTGTCACTGAGAGAAAGAAAACGAAAGAGAAATACAGAGAGGGAGAAAAAGAGATAAAGAGAGAGAAGTAAAGAAAGAAAAAAAAGCAAGGTAATATGAGTCTTATTACAAATACTGGTAACATGGGATTATCAGCAGACAGGAAGGCATGAGTCACTTCCTCTGAAGTAGCACTACAGTCAGTAAGAACTCGAAGAACATCGGCTTCCAAGATCTACGTGGACTGTACTTGTGCTGCTTTAACAGGAACATGAGAAGGTGGCTTTCAGATGTTAAAGATGGCATAGTCTCCCCCATGGTTGCCATGGTGTTGTGGTTCCCATGGCGTTGTGGTTCCTATGGCATTTTCTTGTTCCTGCCCTGCCTCGTCTTGGGCCCTGCCATTTCTTAGTTTCCTGTTATGAGTTGCCTATGTGTTTAATGACTGTACTTTATTAATCTTAATAAAGACAAATCTCTGCCACACGTGCTACCTCACTTCACCACGTGTTACAAAACACTGCTCACTGTGCCAGACATGTGAATACAGTTAGATCTTCAGGTAAATGCATTCTGTTGAATTAATAAATGAATAAATATAACAATAATCCTGCCAGTAAATGGACCATCAGGAGACCTTAAATCCACTAAGGGCAAAGAAGTGCCAACCATTATCCCTATCAAGCACTGTACAGTGTCATACTATTAACATGCTGTGTAGCAATCCAACATGCCTTATATTGTGTACCAATCAGCCCATTTTGAATTTAAGGGTAATATTAAAAGAGTTGTGTTCTGCTGTTTTTAATTTGTGACTTCTAATTCTGAATTACTGCTGTTAAGTAGTTTAATATGTGTTCTCCTCAGTGCTAATCGTGTTAGAATTCCTATTATAAATCAACCCAATCCCAAAGCTCTAGTGGAATTAGTAGACTATTAGGTTTTGCTAAAATGGGACAGACATTGTCCTAGTAAAGGTGTCACTCTAATATGCTTCCATGCATTAGTGCTGAGGTATAAAAGACACCATGAAGAATACAGGATAATAATCCCCAGCATGGATTACAGAATTAAAACCTCTTTAAATATGGGCCTAATGACAATGGGGTAGTTATGCACTGTAATGCTTTTGAGTTATTCATGTGTTTTGAGTTTTTGTGTGTGTGTGTTCTTATGTTCATGTTATAAATATTGCCTCTCTGCTTATTCCCTTTTGAGGTGTTTAGCTGGATTGATGGTTGGGACTATTGGAGCAAAACTCTAGAGAGATATTTGGAAAAAAATAAAAACAAACAAATAATAAAAAAAAAGAAACAGTTCAGTTCTTAGATCATGGTCTAGAGTATGCTGTCGGACTCTGTTTGACATCATGGAGAGACTGGCATGTCTGACACTGTAGGTGACATAATCATGTTTGTACTGAACTGCTTGCACTATTGACTTGAAACACTCACTGCACACCCTCCTGTCAGGACACACGTGTTAGTAAAATGTAACAAGTGGCCCCTTTCAGACATAGCTAACCATTTCAGTGATGCCATGGTTCTTAGTCCAGAGTCTCTGTTCTCTGCCTCTTGGGAGAGAGTTGTGGCAGAGTGGATTGCTTGAGGAATCTTTAATTGGTTTACATGGGAATTCTTGGCTCACTCCAGTGACATGATACACAGGTTTTTTATTTATTTATTTATTTTTTTTGCAAGACAAAGACCCAGGTAAAAAAGGCCAGTATCTTCATTTAACTTTCATGCTGATGGTTCCCTGGACTGAATGTGGGCTTTGTGTTCTTGAGCTTGTATTCATGGGAAACTCTAATTGGAAATGAGATTTCCTCAAAGTTAAAGTTTAATTTCAGCTCCATTGTGGAACCCAAAGAGATAGGAGGAGAGTGAGAGATAGAGCAACAGAGAAGATGGGGGCGGGGGGTGAGAATAAGAGAGAGAAATGGAGAGAGCTAGTGGTAGGGGCTGGATGGATGACAAGATGGACAGGGGTTGCTATAGTTACCTGCTGTGTAAAACAGTCTTTGGTAGATTTGTTTCTGAGTTAGCTTACTAGCTGGGGAATCTTGTCTTTAGGTAACTCCCTGTGGTGCTCAATAGCTCCACGGTCAGAGAGCAACTACATAGCCCTCGATCGGCAGAGCCGTTTCTCACTGGTTGCTATGCTCCCCTCTGCTTTAGTGTCTAATCCTTATTCACGGCAGTTAAATGAACTGTAATGGGCTTGAGGGAAGTGTGCACTGTTTGCCTCTTCAGATGTCCAGTTGTGTTTACTGCATGGCAAAGACGTGGGAGTTTTTATCTTTGCATTTTTACGTAACCTGAAGACCGTGAGAAGCACATTATGCTACATATATTATGTAACTGGGCCGTGGTGTGCCAGCTGAGTCTTCCACTTGCTTCTGTCTTCCCGTTTATGCAAGAAAGAGTAGTGTTGCTCTCTCTCTCTCTCTGTTTGTCTGTGTGTGTGTGTGTGTGTGTGTGCGTGTCTACATGTCCTTGGCTCTTTCTGCAGCAAGGTTCCTGTGGTGCTGGCATGCTGTTGTGAGAAAGCCAAGCAGCAGAGTTTCTTTCCACTGAGACTGCTAAGAAACTAAGAAACTCCATGTTTGTTAGTGTTTGTGTTCAGACCATTTAAACAGCTTTTTTGAGTCCCTGCGTTTTCATTATGTTCAGAGGAAGTCTTGGGATACATAATGTTTCTGGATGACCAGAACATTGTTCTAAAAACAAAGTAAAGGAGTTTTGAGACTTTGTCACTTTCACGTGACTTTTCATACTCAGTCTCTACATATATTATCCAAACAGTTTACTGTGATTCAGCTCTGCCTCTCATGCAAAACACAGAATTTATTTCCATATTGAATAACGTGCACACATATATTAAGGTTCATTAATATAAATAAAATTAAAATAAAAAATAATTAAAAAAAGTAATGACCTTTTCCATTAACATGTAACCTCAACAAGTGTTCTAATATGTTTGTATCCCTGAGAGACTGTTAGAAATTATTACAAAAAGAATGACAATCCATTAATTATGTGCAAATCCTGAGTAATTTGCATCACTTAGATACCTTTTTAATCTTTCATATTTGTTATTTTAACATTTTAACAAGTGAACCAGAACATTAATTAAATTGCCATTTTGACTGCCTTCTGATGTTCTTATAAATTATTCACATTAGGTTTATTAGATGGTGTTTTTTAAAATATACCTTGTGATGCTTGGAAAGTGATTAGATCAAACTGACTAATATATGACTATCCTACTTTGGCCCAATATGAGATAAAGGTGACATCATTTCCTGTGTTCCTCACAGACAGGACAATGTCAGTGGTGTCCTCTCTGTGTCCTGCTGAGTGCATCTGCATCTGTCCACACTGCTCCACTTTCACTCTCTCTCACTTGCCCTCCTGTGCTGACAGCCTTCCTCTGACTGTTTGACAAACAGGACAATGACCTCGCCATGCCCTGTGTGTGTGTTTGCCTGTGTGTGTGTGTGTGTGTGCCTGTGTGTGCCTGTGTGTGTGTGTGTGCCTGTGTGTGTGTGTCTCAGAATATCTGTCATCATTGTCATTCCAGCATTACACATACACACACACACACACACACACACACACACAGATGATTTTCAGTGGGTAGCAGAGGAAAGTCAGGGTCAACAAAATCTAGGGAGGAACCTGAACTTACATCCCAAACTCCATCCAGCTGTAGCCGTCCATCCCAATTTTAGAAAAAAAAATCGTTTGTGTTGACTGAAAAGAACAGTGAGAAGTTCACAGTTTTTTTGCTTTATCTTTGATTATATTATACCAGGGATGTGTATAAATGAGAGAATTTATGGTTTCTTTTATATTGATTTTGTCACATTGATCATCAATGATAGCCAGGATGAGTTCAGGAATGGGCATTTAGCCACATGCTCTCTGTGTGGTCTTGAATCTAGAGAGAATTACTCAGGTACTTTAAACTGGCCTGGTCGGATGCATTTATAATGACCAGTTTCCTTCCGACATGAGCAGTCTGGATCAATTCTGAATTAATTTGAGATTATGTGTTGTTTTCAGACAACTAATATGTCTGTGTGTTCTTAAACATTTGGAAAAAGCACAGTACACAGTAGTAGATACACGTGTGCTGTCCATGGTCCTTAAAAAGGAACCTCTTATTACTTCTGTCTGTGGTTCTTAAATATGAAGAATGATACAGTTGTGACATATTCGGTGCCATTGCCCATCAGCGTTTCATTTGTGTCTTTTAGTTTCTTTCATCTTGCCCTTTGGATATTGTTTTTCTAGCATGCTTCCTGCTATTGCGGTTTGAGTAAATGACCACACCTGATCTCCCTGAACTGACCCTCGACCGGTGCTCCAGACTGTAGCTGCTGTCCTCTGACTCCTAATCTTCTTTCAGGATGTTTGTGTCTGGAGGAAGGTGACTTTGGCCTGGTGGGGGTTCATTCACTTGTCTTTTATTTTCTATCAACATGAAGTAAAATACAGTATTATGTGCTTGGCTCCTTTAATTACTGTCGACGGAATGGATCTTGAATTCATTAGTGGCTTTACATTGGTTCATGGTGTGAGCTGTGATATGAAGGACAGAAGGACTGTAGTGTATTTGCAGTAGTCTGCTGTGTGTTCTTTTGTTGTTTGTTTTCTTTTCTTATAAAAAATAATCGTGATTATCATTTTGGTTATTTTATCATCTTGTACCTTCTGATACAAGGTAAGTAATGTAAGAAAAGGCTCTCTTCTGATTTCAGTGTAAGCTTATGTCAGTGAAGCTGTTTGTGTGCATCCTTATCTTTTCAATTTCTTCCTTCTCATCCATGGCCTTGGCTCTTCAAAATCCATTTTCCATGTGCTCCTGACAGCAGCAGTTTAAATCACTGAAAACAAATAGTGCAACGGACCTTGGGAAGGAAAGTTATTTTCGTCTGAGAGATTTATTCTTTTCTGCACTTTGGCAAATTGCTTCGTCCATCTGTAGATGCTCTTATTTACATCTATCCATCACTGCAGTTCTCTTGTATGTACCCAACACTTAATGAAAAATGTATGTGTCTGTATGTATATGTGTGTGAGTCAGTGTGTGTTTGTGTGTGTGTGTGCGCGCGCAAGTGAGAGAGTGAGAGAGAGAGAGAGAGAGAGAGAGTTAGCATTGTACTAAATGTATAGGATGAAACATCACACAATTCCAGTAACAAAGAAAAGGCAAACACATAAAATGTCTGTGCCATTTACAGAATAATTATTAAATATAATTGTTTCATTTGTTTACCTTTACATGGCTTTTGTTCTTTTATTTGAAGAGGGACTATTCTTGCTTTATTTTATGTCTGGAGTAAATGCAATTATTGCCAGCAGAAAACAATAATCCGGTCACACCCTGATTAATTAGATAGTCATTCATTTGTCCATTAGTCAGTCAGTGAGATACAGTAACTAGCCAGTAATAACCTATTTTTTTCTACCACTGCAACAGTTCCCTGATCAAATAACAGACTATAATGGAATATTTAAATGCAAACACTCAGATATATGTGTTTCTGCAAGTCTATTTGCATCTCATTTAGACCTGCAATAGTTCAGCTTTCCAGCAAGACTTTGCTTTCAGAGCACCAGAACAGCTGTCATACATAAAAATGAAGTCACGTTCAGGGTTGTTTAGGAAGTGGTTATGTCCATTTATCTTATCAGCCTTTTTAAAATGAGGTTTTAATGAGGTTTCTATGGCTTACATTCACCTGAGAAGCTTCTGGAGCATAGCCTTAAGGGATCCACTCTGCTTGGACTCTGGTTGTGAACCTGTGCCATTGTTGAAAGGATCACACTAAGTATGATGGACTTCTGCAGTTATTGTAAAGAGCCTGAATCTGTGTGAGAGGACTTGAAATTCTGTGGTCAGTTAATGATTATGATACAGGTAGGTCAGGTTTAGGTAGCCTTGTTTTATTTATTTATTTGTTAGTTTGTGCAGTTCTTAGTGGACATTACACAATACTGAACACTTAATTTGGGTGCATCGCTTTTAGTCACGATTGAAAACAAGATGGCTTCCATTTATGCAGGTCAACTGCCCTTCATATGGTATGGTGTGGCAATGTGTTTAAAGTTTTGCTCAAGCTAAGTATACATGTACAAACACAGCAGGGTTGGAAATTAGTACCCAACATCTGCCAAATGAATCTGCTCAGTCTGCCAGACATGGTGGCAGGTAAATACAAATAACAAAAAATGATTGTAGCAGAACGATTTGTGACATTTTCACAGTGCACACTGAATGGAGAGTTGGCTTATTCCACACTTTAATGAGGGCACACAGGATTACTGAAGCAGATTGAGCACCGAATGCTAGCTAGTAGCCAATGGTTAAAAATAATCACCTCAGGTCAAGTAGGCTAACATTGTATCAAACAAACAAAAAAACAATTTTCAGTTGCATTGCAGCAGTTAAGAGGTCTGCAGAGAAAACCTCACAGGTGGAGAAAGGCCAAAAAGGTTAAGGTCAAACTTGTCTTTTTATGAAAAATGGGGAAAACCCCACAATGCACAGTCCCATAATTGGTTAGTTTACAAAGAAACAAGCCAAACAATGTCCTGACCTGGTTCTCTCAAAAATATCGTAAAACAAAGATCATTGTTATATGGTAGAGCGAATATGACATGGAACACTCTCATTTAAGGTCTTAATGCTTGATTCTCTTTGGGAAACAGAGCCATGTTTGGCATGTCAATAGAAGTTAGATGGTTTCATTTTTGGTACTGAAAACCAAAACTGGAAGTCATACAAGACCATGAATCATGCAAATACATATCCAGGTAAGATCAGCCCTAGAGATTACTCCGCTGAATCCCATTCTGATGTTGTTATACTGGGATTGTGGTTAAGGATGGAGGAGGAATGTTTTTCTTTTGTTGTTTGATCTTCCCAATTCATCAAATGTAACTTCCATCATTCTTTTTCCCATGATAACAAGTGATTGTCAGTCTCTTCCTTTTAAGAGTTTAAATATTTTCTTTACAAAATAACAGCTTATTTGCCTAAATAATCATGCTTGAATATTATAGATCACACTGCATTATTTTTCACATGCAGTCCCACACTGCCAGTTGAAACAACAAAGTCACCTTTGAAAAGAATGTCTTTTCCACCCTTATATTCTCTACCATGTTTGAAGGCGGAGTCAGTCACTGCTTTTACTAGCTGTTTGCCGATGCCGCTTACAGCTGGAAGCAAACGTGTCTCAGTTTGATATGCACTGCACTGCTGAGCCTAACCCTCCTTCTCCCTTCACTTCCTCGGGAAGGTCACAGAGGTAGCAGCGTGCAGGCCTGCTTCCTGGGCTTTGATGAGGAATGTTTCTATCAGTCTGTTTCTGGTCCTCTGTAGTCAGAAGCAGACGGGTTCAGACCATCTCCTTTTTCTTGCTGTACTTTCTACAGAGCTCCACCTCTCATTTCTCCCTTTTCATATGGGAGAGCATCACAACTCTTTATACCTCAGAAAAACCTTCACTGGGAGTTACGTCCTCATGGGTCAAAGGAGACACACTATGCACATAGTGCATTTAAATTGTGCACTGAATAGTCTGCTTGACTATGCTATGCTGTGCACTGTTCTGTTCTATATATATATATATATATACTCACTGCAGTTATTAAGGAACCATTTTTAATGGTTCATTTTTTTCTGACAAAATCATAGAGTTAATGTTTTTGTAGCGAGCTGTAGTGAAACTCTTGACTTTTAATGTGCAAAGTGTTATTTTTATTTAAAGGGTTCATTGCAGTCAGCATGAAAAAAAGACCACAATTAGTTATTCTGGTTTATATTAATTATTGGTGTTCATGCATTTCTTGGTGTCAGGTCTCAGGGAAAGAGATGTAGTTGAAGACTATGTTGTTAATGCTCATGAATGTTTCTTTCCCCTCATGGCATCAGAGTTTCTTTTAGCTCACCTGGTAAAGCAGGTAAAATTCATATGTTCACCTCCCACACATAATGTCATACTAATAAATATACAAGTTTCTTAAGAGTTGGATTAGAGGTTCTACCAAATGCTAAAGGTAAAATCTTCACTACATCTCCCACAGTGCACCACACAAGCCATCTTCAGACTGTTCCTTCATCTTACTCACTTGCTCTGTGTGACAGGAGAATTGAACAACAGCCCCATTGTTTACCTTTTCAAACACCACTGTTCACTGTTCATCTTCTGCAAAATAGGGCTGAGCAATGTCAAAACTTTACCCAAATAAAATATTCCAAAGTGGAGCTAATTGTCACTCTAGCAGTGGAAAAAGTGCGTGCAGAGTCGTATGACAAAAGTGTTTGTGACAGAGAAGGAGCGAGAGGCAGGGAGCAAAGACGCAGAACTTTATTGTGCACAATGACTCTAAAAGCACTACAGACCTAAACCACAAAATAAAACATTTAAAGGAAGCCATAGAAGCAGATACATGGACAGTTAGTCTTTCTTAAGATAGAGTCTTGAAGCCATATACAACTTCAATGGCTAGAACTTGTTGGTTTAAGTAACACAAATGTAACTGGGAATGAGTGTGTTGAATGAACTGATAATCAGGTTATCGGGAGCAAATTATGGATTGTGAATGAGAAGGAGGTTGTGGTTGTGTGTGTGGGTATAACCATTCCTCCTGTGACAGTGCTATGCTACAATCATATAGCTGCATATTGCAGTGTGCAAAACCACAGTGGTGAACCCTTCATGTGACGTGGTTAAAGATCAGAATACATTATTTTGAACAAACTGATTCACATGACACTTCACAGGAAAATCAGATTTGGTCTGATCGGATGGTCACGGCATACATGAAAAAAGTTCATTGTTAGAGGTCTCATTCTACAATACAAATAACACACAGGGCAGTATCGTGATAATGATTAACAAACAATATATTGGTCAGCCCTAGACAGAGCAAGAAGAGAAAGAAAAGCAGGAAGTTAGAAAGGATAAATGCTGAAAGAGATGAAGGAGAAGCTGAGGGATGTGTAGTTGCTTCATTTGCTCCCCAGCTATTCCACAGAGCTTTCACATATACAATGTCAAATTGACACAGTTGTGTGGAACAGGCAAACACACAAACACACACACACACACACACACATGCAAACACGCACGCACACCCATTTATGTAGACAGAATAATAGCTTGAAATGCTTCAAAGGATTTTAGTGGTTGTATCAAGGAACAGGCTGCACAGTGAGAACTTTCCCAAGGAGACTGACACTTCTGTACTCCTGCAAAGGTAGTCCCATATGTATGTACTGGATCAAAAATATCATAACTGACCTGGGTTAAACATCTAACAAATAATACAATGCCAAGAAGAGCACTGGAATGTCTAGAAAGCTAATGTCTAAAGCTAATGTCTGGTTTGCTTCCCAAATGGGCTTTTTTCAAGATTTGCCTTGCATAATAATAATAATGACAGAATGTATATCTACATCTGTCCACTTACAGATATGCAAATTGTGTGGAATCAATTGCACAGAGAAATGAATGAAAAAGTCAAAATATCTTTTTTTTTTATTTTTAATATAGGTACTCATTTGGGACAAATATACACTTCCTGCCCTGATAAGTAATTTTAAATATATTTAGTTTTGTTGGTCTATCAGTTTTGCCCACGGCTGTATGTGCCCAGACATCTGCTCTGCAGAAGATGGACGGGTCTGAGTGGTTCTTCACCTTTAATCCTTTTCCCAGTTTAAGCAACTTTGTTTCCCAAAATGGCCTGCACATTCTTGATTCAAACCTTAAAGAAGTGTACTGCCATACCAAAATTATGATGATCATTGCTTCAGGTTTATAAATCATATATAAGATATATGGAGAGAACTGCTTTTAATCTGGTATTCATGCCTAAAGTAAAAAAAATGAAACACCCTTTAGATCAAAGATTGAAACCCAGCAATATTATGAAAGACAGAGTTCTCAGTGCTGCATGAAACACGCACTGCAGATACACACTTTTACGGGCTGCTGCCACAAGCCCAGTGCACCTGCTAATGTGGGGGTGTGGTGTTCAGGCAGTGATTCCTTGTAACCCCTTACTCCTCCAGTGCACAGTGCACAATGAAAAGAACCTTTGTCTAATTGCAGATTTCCTTCATGTCTCTCATGTGTCACGTTGGTTTAGTTATGGTCTTTGCGTACAGGGTCATTCAGAGTGCCATCGCCTGAGGCTCTGCAGCTCGAGCTGTGTCGGAGGAGCTGTTCTGCCAGCTGCAAACAGCTGGTTTGGTAATGCAAAAGAGCGGCTCGAGATGGATGGACGCTCCCATCCGCGACTGCCGTTGCATGGAGGATATGCTGCGCAAGTCATTTCGTGATCTTTCAGTGCAAAGCAGGCCATGACGCCAGGCACAGTCCAAAGGCTGCAGGTTTATGGCTTTCTGCCAGGACGTCTTATCTGATACGATTAGGTGTGCACAGGAGTGCATATCTAAATGCATCAGGCATGATGAGAAAGGGCTCAGATGTTCCTTTCAGCAACAATCTCATCATCTCTGCTCCTTGGTCACAGTGCTCTGCCCTGATGTGGAATCATGCTAACTAAGGACACAGTGGGCTTTGGAGAAAACCTCTGCTGTGGATATCACAGTGGGCTTTGGAGAAAACATCACAGCACACTGACCCACTGTGTACTATGGTGAATATGCTGAATGTATTTTTTTTAGGTTTCTCATTGAGCAATAACTGATTGGGGCAATAACTGATGCCACCAGTCTGACAGATATAACAAAGTCAGAAACACTTTAGTGACTTTTATTTTTTTTAACAAAGGTCATCAGACAATGTCATACTAGCACTAACACTGCAAGGCCTCAATTGGTTATTAGTAATTAATGTGCTAATGTAATTGGAAATAAAAGTGCAAAAGTGGAATATGATTTTACTTATTTGTGATGCTCATATGTTGAAGTTCAATTTTGGTCCTATAGAAGCCAGATCTGTGCAGGCAAAATTGCAAACTGGCTTCCAATCTATTCATCCACCCAAACATCCTCCCTCACTCCCTCTACCAGCTGCTCACATCAGATTTAAAACACTGATGCTCACCTATAAATCCATAACTGGACCAGCTCCCACATGCCTAAAAGCACTAATCAAACCCCATTCTGCACCATGCTGCTGTCAGGTCTCTAGTAGTGCTTCCCTTGAACCACCATCCCTCAAGTCTCTAGTAGTGCTTCCCTTGAACCACCATCCCTCAAGACACAAAGAAGACATGCATCAAGACCCTCTCACTCAGGAAGTGGAATGAACTTCCCCTGGCTGTCGGTACAGCTAAGACATGGGGTGTCTTCAAAGACTGAAGACTCACCTCTTCAGTGAGACACTAAGCACTAACGCAAATCTTTTACTGTCTTCTTTTATACTCCTGCCAGAGCTTTAGCCTGACAGTGTTCTTAATTCTGACATCTATTCTGACATATGGATATGTATCTGATATAAGGATTTGTATCTGATATAAGGATATGTATCTGATAGAAAGTACAAAGCATTTCAGTAAGTTGCTCTGGACAAAGGCTTCTGTCAGATGCTGTAGATGTAAATGTATCCATTTATCCAGTTACAGATATCGATAATACATGTATGCGCTTGACCACAGAATGGGTACAGTTTGTGATAGTACACCCATCATTGTGATAGTAAAAAACATCATTGGCTATTTTACCTGTGGTGGTTTGGTTTGTGGTGAGTGGTGGTGAGTGATTATGTGTAATTAGTACTGAAGCCCTGTTCACTGAAATAAGTATGACCGAAAGGACCTTTTATTTAGACTTTATATGTATGAGATGTTCCATTCTGAGGTAGGTCAACATGTCTTTCTTTCTTTTTTTTGGCTTATTTTAGTGTAAAAGAAAATATAACGCTTGCTATGAATCTTGCATATAATACATTATAAATACATTTATAAGGTAGTTCATGTAATATTTAATGAATCATAATAGATGCCATAAGTGTGTATAATTACTCACAAGTAGTTAAATCTACATTCATAACACCTTATAAAGCAAGAGCATATGATTTAATAAAGTGAGGATCAGAGCAAGAAGATGTCTTTCAGATGTCTATTTAATTTTTTTTTCTTTTCAGTGGCGAACTTAAGTTCTATCTATCTATCTATCTATCTTAAGTTCAATCTAGCTGCATAGCTGTCTAGATACTTAACTATGTCAGAATTGGACAGGAAAAAATAGCATAGCTAGCTAGCTAAATAATATCTTGCTAATGACAATATTATCAAGTTATTTAGCTAGCTAGTTAACATATTAGTTGTTTTTTTGTGGGGTTTTTTTGGGGTTTTTTTACGGATTTTACGGAAATGACAGCGTTTAGTTACTCAACCGTCAGTACGGCATGCTGGGTAGATTCAGTGTGCACCCAGCTTTGTTTGGTTTTCCGCTTGAAAAGTTGACTGAGCACAGTTATCCATCAATAAAACATAAAGTGGAATGATAAAAATTTAAAGTGATGTTTAAGTGTTGGCCCACTCGCCACATGGATTGACGGCACTTGCAAGTTGCAAGACTTGGGCCACATATGCACAAGATTAGAGCTGCACCAAAAGTGAAGCACACAACTGGCCCAAATCTGGACCAGAAGCTGATCACAGAATTTGTGCTATGTCTGGAACGGATCTTTCAGAATTTCAGATGGTAAAATGATTCTGGTCCAGATCTGACCCACCTTCCCCATTTTCATCTGGCTCATTTGCCTCATGGATTGACTGCTCTTCAATCCAGTTTACCTGAAGAGGGACACGGAACAGATCTTAATATGGACCACAAATTAAACAAGTGGCCCAAAAGCAGTCCACACCAGACTTGTTCCAGAGTCGACTGCTGTTGTGCGACTATTAACACTCATTTAAAACTAGACAACCACATGACATCATGATATTCCCCATCATGACTGGCTTACACCTTTAAAACTGCATTTCATTGGCTTGTACCTGTACTCTGCACAATGACAATAAAGTTGAATCTAATCTAATCTAAAAAAAAAACATAGGCCAAAAAACACAATACATTAACCTAAATACCTTTAAAAAAAACACAATACATTAACTAAATACATTTAAACAACACAATAAATGAACCTAAATACCTTTAAAAAACACAATACATTAACCTAAATACATTTAAAAAACACAATAAATGAACCTAAATACCTTTAAAAACACAATACATTAACCTAAATACCTTTAAAAAACACAATACATTAACCTAAATACCTTTTTTCTTCAAAGTTCAGCCAAAGTACTCACTGCAACTTAGAGTTAGGTATAATTGTATTAGAGTATATAAAATATAACATCATAGTTCTGTTCCAAGTTCTTTACTGGCAAATAAAGAACATTTTACTGTATATCTACATATACAGTAAAAAAATTCAAAATGCATTTTCTGGTTAATCACCTGTACTATAGGTCTAATTTGTGCTTAACAATTAAGACTTTAAAACATGTTCTCACTTTTGGACTGCATACATAGTCATGCAGACATTTCATAAGACTTTTGACTCTCTTAAGTCATCTAGAGGTATTTTTACAGCATGTTAAATCTGCTTATATACAGTACAGATTCCATAGGTCTCAAATATGTAACTCTTCTTCATGCATAAGAAGAAACTCACTAGTGTTGCTAAATTCTGGGCACATTTTCCTGCAGTGAGCTGTAATAGGGGAAAAAAACAGTTAATGAGCAGCATATTCTAAAGTTTCACTTTTGTTGCAGTCTTTACAGGCATTCACATAGGATACTGGAATGAAAGAATGTTTGATGCAGGTTATTTAGCCTTGACTTCTATCCAATACCAACAGAGGTGAAGTTACATCATATAATTTTAACTCACTGCCATCTGAATGCACAGAATTTTATTTATCTAACATTCAAACTAAACTCTCCCTCCTTCTCTGTCCATTGTGTTGCTCAATACAAAATCACTGGATCGATTCTTATAAACATCATTTGATTTATTTAACAAACTAGACTCTCCTGCGTTCTCTGTCCATTGAACTGTCCACAGAACATTTAATATAAACACTGAAATTATTAATGCAAACAGTACTTGAATTTCAGAGAGAGATTATAATGCAAGTGTTGTTATGAAAGCATATCAGTAATAAAATTCAAATGAAAATGGAAACTTGACACTCATAAATACTGTGTACTAAAATAGCTGTTGCTTTTTATTCATGTCAAGATGAGAAACATTAACCACGTGAAATTTACCTATTCACACTCTTGGTGATTTTAATGCTTTCTACCACGTGCTCTACATCACAGCTCTTCAGTTCATGCTGAGCTGTTTTCAGGCTACACCTGTCAGGATTCATTCTTACACAGTTACACGGATTATAAAAAAAAACTAATAAAGTCAGTTGATTGAATTTTTCTGAAACATTATGTTTGGAATAATATATTAAATACATAGTAATGTTTTTAAACAAGCTTTAATTCACTGGAAATGCCAGTGGTCATCAAAGTGGTATGAACATTGTCCATAGTTAGTAGTGGAAGAAAAGTGAATAAAAGGTACACTATTTGATCACAGAACAAATCTGAGGCCTTAAAGCTTTAAGTCAGGTTTGAGGAATTACAGTTTATAGTAACCGAACAAGAATAACATGCTGTAGAATGGCGTTTTCCCATTTATGCTCTGCCAATTCAACTTCTTGGCCAGAGAGTTAGACACAGTTCGCTTTATGGTTCCTTCAAGTCCACACCTCCACCATTAATCTCCACAGCAGTGATCTGTAAACAATTATGCACTAACTGTGTGTCCAAGACAAAGACATTTCATGAAGAATACTCACACATGATATATGTTTAAGGGGGAAAAAATAATGTATGACTACCATTTTGTTTTTGAGTTCTGGTTCATTTTTCAGAACATACCCTGCATTTCTTCAGTATGTGCAAGTGGCAGTTCCCCTTCGGCAAAGTCTTGCTCACTTTGACCTCCAGTACTTTCTTGTGTAGCCTGAACAATCCTCAGGATGATCTTCAGTTGGTCAATGATCATATCCTGTTTTGTCAGTAGATGATGCATAACAGCTGAAAAGCAATTTTGCAGAAATGTCATTATTAGTCATACTAATACTATTTTTTTTATTAAATTTATATTAGTCTCTCTGACATTAGTCTCTCTAGTATTCTTTATCGCTTGTTCTGCTTGTGTATACATATTATCTGTTATATTTCTGATCTGTGCTGGTTTATTTATTAAATCTATAGTTAATCATATTTAATGTTTTCCATCTGTTACTTCAGTCATGCCTCTCAAGTACATTCCTGTATAAGAACACCTGTATTCTGTGTTAAGAAGCTGTACTAGCCCTATGTTACAGTACATGGCTTGAATCATGCAACCTTATAAGGACAAATCTGCCCAACTTCCAGCCATGCATGACCCCCAGGTCATCACCAATCATCTACCAAGCTCCGTAGTTGTGGCTTGAAGTCCTCCCTCTAACCATTAGATGACAAGGTGTTGGGCCAAGCTTAAAATTAGATGCATTATAGAAGATGACCTTACTCCAGGCCTGAATGGTCCAATCTTTATGGTCTGTTCTGTGCATCTCATTGATGAAGAGCTTTTTTCTAGCTTTGCTTCAGACCTGCCCCTAGAAGCGTGTTTCAAACCGTCCTGCCGTGCACTTCACCCCAGCTGCTGTTTGCCATTCTTTTTGTAGGTCACTTGATGTCATCCTGTGGTTACTGAGTGACATTTGAATGAGTTGGCGGTCACATCCCGGCCAGTGGAGAGTTGTTTTCACTCTTTGGCGAGCTGTAGTTTTGTTGTCCCCAATGTCTGCGGCTTAACCTTGTTCTTATGAACCACTGTCTTACTGAAACTTTAAGGATGGAAGCAAGAATGTAAGTTATTGGCATACATGTAAAGATGCTGAACTCTCTCTCTTTCTCTCTCTCTTTCTCTCTCTCTCTCTCGCTCTCTCTCTCTCTCTCTCTATATATATATATATATATATATATATATATCTCCAGTGTGTGTATGTATATCTCTCTCTCTATAACAGAGAGAGAGAGAGAGACATACACACACTGGAGATCAAAATTAGAGAACAATGCATGAACATTTGATTTTTTTCAGAAATAATATAATCTACATTGATCAACATTTGAAGGATTTTTATAAGGGGTACACCATGCCACTAGAACAGTGTTTTACAAAATAATAGTATATAAATAGTATATAAAGTATATCAAAGTATATGCAAATTATATACAATATATATTGTATATACAAAGTATATCAACATGAAACCTTTATTTAGCAAAAAACAAAACAAAGCACTATGCTCATAATCAGAGAACAGCAATGACTGTAGCACAGAGAAAGATTACAACAAAATTTTCTGAAAATTTTGCTTTGAATGACTTCAGCACATCTGCGGCCACAGGACATCACTAGTCTCTCACACTGCTCTGGTGTGATTTTGATCCACTCTTATTCCAGTCTCTTCCACAGTTCTGTGACTGTTGTGGGTTTCTTGGCCATAACTTTGTCACCAAGGATTTCCCAGAGGTTTTCTATTGGGTTTAGATCAGGACTGTGGGCTGACCATTTCATTGTTTCAGTTTTTTCAGTTTCAAGGAACTGTGATGAGACAGATCCTTACCCTGTTCAGTGCTGAACTGGCAAGCGAACTGGGCAGCTGCAGTGTTGAACCGATTACCCATGGAGATTCTCTGCATTATACTGTCCTCTCTTGCATTTGTCTTTCGTGAGCTACCAGCCTTCTTGGGGGGCTTGAATGAGTTTGTGATGTTGTAAAGATACAATATTCCTTTAATCAAAGTCTTGGAACAACCAACTTCTCTTGCTGTGGCTGATAGGGTCACCCCTGTGGCCTTCATCTGGACAACCTGTTTGCAAAGTCAGTGAAAACTGAAAAGTTAGGCTGCCAGTTAAATAGGGTTTGTCAGATAATTAAGGAAATTAACACCAGGTGCCAGATTAACACCAATA
>JAOYMR010000012.1:7469895-7480422 GCA_025802075.1 Tenebrosternarchus preto | reverse complement strand
CTATCTATCTATCTATCTATCTATCTATCTATCTATCTATCTATCTATCTATCTATCTATCTATCTATCTATCTAAGTAGGGTCCTGGGCATGCTGGGCTGGGCACAAACTGTGGATGAGGAAACAAATAACTGGACATCCCTGAATATATGCTACCACTAATATCACCAGGTTCTGACCATCAAGTTAATCCATGTGATTAGCCAGCCTCTAAATGACTAAGGGACATACTTTGCATCAGCATGGCAGAAATTAGGTGAGGATTGCTCTGATGGGGAATTGCTAGTTTTAACATCCAGTCCCCACTGAATGCTGGCCACTGTAGGTGGGAGGGAGAATAGGTATGGAAGGAAGATCATAATCAGACGTGTTTGGCTCATTTAGTCAGGACAATGCATCATTCTTAGTTTCCTTTGAGCCTCAACGATAAGGAAGCTGGAAATTGGGTTTTAAGGTGTGTGCACTCTTGAGGTAATCAAGGACTAAGAAGGGATGAATTGAACTCTCATGCCAATGCTGCTATTCCTTGAAAGCAAGAAATCTCATGACTGTGAAGAAGCAGGAGACTCCTCCTCAAGTTTATTGTGAATTTTCATTGGATTCTGCTACTTATTTGATGCAGTTCTCAGATTCTATCCCTCCACAAATCTGACTGATGTCTTAAGATGACTGGTCAGCAGAAAAAAATACTTGTTTGGTTCTATGTTGGCTAGTGGTTAATTCTCATTGGTGGAGAGGACCTCATGATAATAGTGTAATCAGACTCCTTATCACTTCCTTAATATGACATATTGCCTTATTTGCTACAAACTGTATTACAGACCTGAATACAAAAGGGTCCTATTTGTGTCCTTGCATGTGTCTATAGGACTGAAACATTTTACATAGGGTAAGTATCCTACTCCATCTCAAGGGCTGTTCTGTACCCTTTGGTAACTTTCTTAGGCTACAGAGATTCTTTGCAGTCAGATATGAATCAAGTGGAGCTTTGGAAAGACTATAAGGAACCTGGTGGGTGACTGAACCTTCCTCTAGTCTAATGATGTTGGATTTATCTCTACAGGCCCATGATCCAGACTTTGACCCTGTGTTACTAAGGATCTGGCTGGAGTACAGGTGGGGGTTTATCACTGCCCTGTGAAGCGATACTGGGAATGGGATACTCAATCCATTGTTGACAGGATCTATGCACCTGTGGTCTTGTCCTCAGCATTTGTTAAATAAACATTAGTAATGACATCTATTTGAATATGGATTATGGAAACCCATCTCTTCTTTTACTACTTTATCTATTTGCTATCTTTGAATCCATCAATCATAAATTACTCTTAAATGGATTTGAATAGAATGAGGTTGGACTCTCAGGAACAGACCTAAACTAGTTTGGGTCATATCTGCATTGTAAAAACTACTTTACTGAAATAGAAAATTGCGTGTCTTAGCAGATGCCAATGATCTGTGGTTTACCACAGGATTCTGTTCTTGAGCAACTTGTAATGAATGTGGTCTGATTAGCTCTATATTTATCTCAAAGATACAGTATAAACAAATCAGAGATTTCTTGTCAAAACAAGTCTGAGACTTGTCTATGCTTTTATTTCTAGGATTGATTATAGTAGTGGTCTCCTTATCAGTGTTCCAAAACAGATAGTCAAACAAATTCATTCGATAGGCTGTTCTTACTAGAGCCAAAATAACACAATATATCACTCCTGTTCTTAAACCCTTTGTGACATCAAGACGGAGGTAGCTGGGCCAGTGAGGAAGAGTGGGGAGTGTCTTTATTCTTCATCAAAAGGAAGGAAAAACAACAATAGCACAGTTGTAAAACTGTTACTTGGTGCATAGTATGAAGCAGCAGCATCAGAATAGCTGAGTAACTTCAATGTGTAGCACTTGTGGGCTTTTTTATGGGGAGATATGGAAAACAGGTGATGAGATTTAATAATCTGGTGATTGGCAGCATAACAGGTGTGGTGTGTGTGTTGTGCATCAGTGGGCGTGGTCTCAGAGGAGGGTTGCCTGGCAGACCGTGACATCCTGGCATTGGCTCCCAGCATGTTAGAGGATTCACTGTAAAGTACTATTATTCCTTCATATCTAATTACCTTTATCTGTTTCTTCTTTAATCAATCATCATTTCTTTTAGTGTATTTTCCTCTTTTAACATGTTTTATTATTTTATTATTAATTTAAATTAACTGTATTTAATTTTATTTCAGTACATTATTTGATTTAACTTTTCTTTTTTTGCCAGAAACCTTGGAATGTAATAAGCTGTATTATTGAAATTCTTTGATGTCTTTGCCACTGTGTATGAAAAGTGCCATACATAAACTTTGCTTGCCTTACCCTACCTTACATTGATAGGCTCTCCTGAACATTGTGACAAAACTGACCCCGATGCCAACCTCTGAGGCATCATCCTCTTCCACAAATGGCTTCTGGGTGTTTGGGAGCAGTTGTGAAAGCTTACTTCAGGACTTGGAGAGCTGCCTTAGCCCAAGGCTTCCAACTTTTTGGAACCCTCCTTTAACGGGGATGAGGGAGAGGAACTAGAGGGTGGTGTTATCAGTATGTGGTTATAAAAGGAAGTATGTTCTGTATGTGTGGTGAAGTGCTCCTCATATCTGTGCACGCACAGCTTGGCTCCCCAATCCAGATTGTTGAATAAAATAAGCATTGGTCACTCATGCATGGTGTATGCGCTTCCTAAATATAGAATCAGAAAATTTGGAAATAATTTCTCCTACAACAGAAATAATATATATAAGAAATACAAGTCCAGGCCTCTACTGAGCAAGCTAAGGCAACAGTGATAAAGAAAACTCGCTGAGAACAAGAGAAAGATACCTTGAAGACCCAAGACTCAGAAGAGGAACCCATCCTCTTCAAGACACCGGATGACAAAGTTACAGAAGTAACACGGACTTCGAAGCTGCTCAAAGGCCAAGGGGGCTAAGGCTGAAGGACAGAGATACTTCACTGTAATGCCATTAATACCACAGTAGTCTGTTCATAGCTGAAGTCCACCATCATTATTTTCAATGAAAATGGTCTAATATTTTTATGGGATAATGTCTCCATGATGCCATCCCTGGCTTTTTCTTTGGGCCGGGGACAGAAAAGAGGCTCAGGACCTAGATGGGAACTTTCTAGTTCATAGTAGAAAGTTCAGTAGAGCAGTCATAGGGATCATGGGGATGACGTAAGAGGTTACGATACTGACCAGTGATATCAGTTAACAAATTCTCAATTGATGGGGAGACGAACAGCTAACTGCTAGCTAAATAGTTTTAAATGCCTTTTTACAGTGATTAAAGTTCCTAATGTCCTTTTCACCTTGGTTTCTGATGGTATTTGGGTTCTGATGTGGAGCAGATTTATTACGTTGATTATTACCAAGGTGATGCAAGGAGTGTCATAACATAACAGAGGGAGCACTGATGCAAGAAATACCTTGAACCAGATGAATTTTGATCATGTTTGTCTTGAAGGGCTTAAACAGAAGGAAAGGAAAGTGTCAACAGTGGGTTCAGAGGTGAGGGGCGTACCTCACCGGGAAGCAGCACAAATCAAGGAGTGATTTTAGCAACAGTAGGAAAGAGGGAGGGAAGTTGCAGCGTTTGCCTGTACAACTGTTGAGCCCTGGTAACGAGGGAGGTGAGCTGTTGTTGCTGTTACCTGAGCAGCTGTCCCTGTGCCATGTCAGGAGGGATACAACATCAGTACTCCAAAGGCTAAAATCAGTAACCTTACTGCGGTCAAAAACAGTGAATCAGTTAAACCAACAGACAATCTAATAGGGTGGTGTCAAATGGGAAAGATGAAACAAAAGATGGTGGTAACCAGAGAGATGATGAGTACAGGAAGAAGGCTTAGATTCACAGAGAAAAATATGTGTGAGACTTTGCAGGGAATATGGAAACAGAGGTTTATATGTAGAAGGGAAACAAGTGACTAATAATCACACTAATAAACAGTGAAAAATCATCAGGGCAAATGAAGAAAACAGTGGTCGGGCAGCTGAAAGCTGTGAATTGGATTCAAGTTCAGCAGATGAATGCATAACAAGTTTGATGGAAACATTTGCACAGTGTTTATTGTACTGCAGCAATGTTCAGTTGCTTGAAGTGCCAACACTGAATGGCTCAGAAGTGAAGTGTGAAAATGATGGAAGATGTGGAGTTATGCTAATGAATAAAGATTAGTACTTCAATGAAACCTGTGAAAGTTAGAAAAGAATAGCCTATTGAAACAAGCTTTAGTTCCAGGGCCTGTGAATGGAATTGAAGGGTCTTGACCAAACCTGCTGGGATGAGGGTGACTTCAAGCATTGTGGAAATAAATTGTCAGTCATTGAAGTGGATACTTCCCTGGAATTCACACTGGAACAGTTTCTGAAAAAGGACAACAGCAAATTATTTTTTTTTTTCTTCAAGTAAAAGTTAGGGTGGCCCAAGGCCATGTTAGCCAAGATACTGACACTACACAGGTTTACAAATGTGGACCAGTTGGGTATGAATCTAAGAAACCACTTGCTGGACAAAGAATACAACAGAAAAATGGCTACAAGATGAAAATACAATTGAACCAATTCAGTTTTAAGAGTGGGTAACACCCACTGGACAAGCAACAAAGCCTAACTGTCTTGGCTGATTTTAGTGAGATTACAAGCTCACTGTCAACAGTGCATCATGTCTGCAACAATAACTATTTCAAGGATCTTTTTTTCCAAATATCTACCTGAAAGTGTGGAATTTTCTAGGTATTTCTCATGTTATAGTAAACTTACATGACATCAGTGGCCCAAACACCATGCACTCTGTCACCTGCAGCATGTACTTCAGAGGCTTTTAAAACAACAGCTTAAACCTCAAAAATATTATTTTGTAGGCAGTGAAGCCATTTACTTGAGACACAGAATTGACTGCAAGGGTTTGCACTTATGAGCTGAGAAAGTGCAAGCTATTCAAAAAGTGTCCACACTCTAAATTTGAAGCTCACCCAAGGCTGCTGAATTCCTGTCACATTTTTACCATATCTGTCCATGCCACTAGTTCCTCTTCACAAGTGGTGGTATAAGAAAGTGAAGTGGAAGTGGGAGGCAGCCGAGCTCAGAGCCTTTGGGCAACTCTTGATGCTCAGTGTTTTACATGGATGAAGACCTCATCCTGGCTTTTGGAGCAATCACATACAGGGTCAGAAGAACATATCAAGAGCCATAAGTACAAATGAGAAGAATAATGCAGGATGCAGTAATTGCATTCCGCTTAAGCGCAAAGAAATCGATCATAGCTATATCTGCTGTTGCATAATTATGTTTGTGGCCAACCATAAATCTCTTTTTTCACTTTTAAATGAAATGCAAGAAGCCTTAGAGACAGCCTTGCTCAGAATTCAAAGATGCTTTTGATAGGTGATGGTGTACTGAATAGGTAAGGATCATAGTAAACTCCTCAAACAGAAAGATGAGTGTGAGTAAGCTCTAAAGTAGTCATGTTGTCAATAAATACAGTTTATGACCATCCTGCAGCTCCTTCTCCTATTGGATATTACATGTACATTAACTAAAAGCATTAAATCTAAATAAGCAGTTTATGGAGGTTGGATTACTATAAGATGAATGTGGTTCATCAGGACTCTATGTCAGAGCAGTGTGATTCTCTGCAAAAGACAAACCACAGTAACTCTGAACTAAGAATGATCCCTATCGCAAAACAGATGCATTAGTTTAAAGGTTCTCCAGCTAAGTAAACAATCCAAATGAATTATGCTAATTGACAATCATTTCTGTAATACAGCTCTGCTACCTCCCTTTAAACAACTTTAAACAATCGTTTCTTCAACCAATAAATATTAGGCATGTATCATATGAAGTATCTTGCAAAACCCACACTGTTAGACACATTAGTTGAATACTATAGAGATGCTTCAATCAGAAATGACTTTTTATTATAGTTTTCCTTGGTTTAGAATATATGACTTTAGGATCATTATAATTTAAGACACTCATTCATTTCTTTTTCGGACTGATATGCTTTTAGACCCTGTGAGCATATATGCATACATATATATTCATACATATATAGGCCTAGGAATGAAGAATTGCATTTCAAACAGGAATGACAGTCTATGGGTTTATAATAGATGCTGGTTGCTTGATGGTTGCTGTTTAACTAAGATTTATGAATTCATTCCTGTTCTCCAATTATTTCTTCATCTAAAAAGAGATGTATTTGTTCTTTTTTAAATGAGTGAGTTAGTGTAAGACAGAGGGAAAAAGAAGTAATGGCAGAGATGTAGGTAATGTGCATGATAAGTTTCACTGAGCCTAAATATAAAGGCATTAAGGGAATCACCTTAAATGTCAGTTAAAAAATATTCTGAGTAACGTTGAATTAGAGATCAGAAGAGAGAATGATTAGCACATAATTTAATGGGATCTCACTGTTTTGTGATGTTTAATCTGCATGGGTCCCTTATGTGTTTGTAGCTGATCTGGGGTTCTTATTTAAAGACTCTCCCTCTGTTCACTGAACTGCTCCAGCTCCACCCTCCCTCCATCTCTGCATATTTAAATACGCTAGAAGAACTGCGCCTGAGTAAGAATGTGCTCTGTTCCTACTTTCTTTTGTAAGTGCATTAATTATGCAAGTTCTCATGAGACAGAGAATGCAGATCTTGAGCAAGATCATAAAGGGGCGAAACATGGGCTTAAAGGGGCTCTCTGTATAATATAGGGCTATGTGGGGCTACAGTGCTCTGCGTCAGCTGGATCATGGAACTGCGTGATTTGTGATGGGTTTTGAGAGCATTAATGGGTGTTTGTCCCTTGATCCTACACTGCAAAGGCTTTGAAGTACATTTCAGCTCTAGCTGGCCCTCGCTAGGACACTAAATGCAAGCTGAAACTTGTAGTCTGGAGGCCGTGATGTCTGCTGGAGTGTACACACTCCGCCTGGTCGCTCTGGCTAAGAGTCGTTCAGCATCATCCCTTTGCTACTCGCTCTGCGAGAGTTAGCCTGTTTCTGCTGTCTCTCACTCCCACTCTACTCTCTCTCCCACAACAAACTGAGTGTGCAAATACAGGAGGCTTTCAAAATAGTTAGGAAGGTAACTGGAGTTTTGCTCTTTTTTTTTTGAAGGATGGCAAAAATGCAGCCACACAGGAGTTTATATTTAAATTTATGTTAAATATAATATGTTAATATGTTAAAGAACAAACATTTATTCTCTCTTGAAGATTTAGGACAGTATCCCTTCATGAAAGATAAACTGAGAAGTCTCTGTACCAAAGCAGTTAAATCTCTCTTTTGAGAACACTTGGTAGATCTAGTTCAAATTAAAATGAGGAACCATTTTTGAGGGCTTCGCAGATGTTGTGCTGTACTAATGATACTAGCTTGGCTGTAGAGCTGCATCTACTTTGAAAAGATCTGAACCTGAACAGGACTGTAGGTGTCTTTATTCTGGTACTCTCTGAACAAGACCTGAACTTCACATACTGTAACAAGCAGTGGTTGTATTCAGATTGGATTACATTAATAAATAAAGGCCATTCCGTTATGGCATCTGTCCATGCCATCTATGTTGTGTCTTAATTGAATCTTCAGTAATTAGACAATATTACTGAATATACTAAGTATATTAATATGGTACTAATGTGCAGAGCATAGCAGAGCATTTCATTTATCTGTGTAGCATTTTCTGTGATAACCTTTCTTGTACTTGCATACAGCATTTAAAGTGAATCAAATATGCATTCACAACAAAGTTAGTTAGTTCTGTAGAGGTGAGTAGAACTGTAGAGGCATAAAACTTAAAAGAAAAAAGGGGCACTTTGTCCTGCAGTTTGGAAGGAGACAGCGCCCCCAACATCATTACAACAGCTTTGATTACACAGGAGTCTAGACAACTTTAACATGATTAATGACTTTGTATTTTTTTAAACCCAGATTAACTTTTGATTAAAGAGTTTTTCTTGAGGTGCCATTCTGCTTAAGGCAGAGACATGTGAATATACTCTACTACAGGCTTACTGTAGCTAAATATTGACATGCCAAAAAAAACCCATTTTATTAGATCTGACACATTTTTTAAATAAATAAATAAATACATACATACTGCACAAAACATTTATGTAAGCACATTTGTTAATGACAAGCTCTCATGCCATATTTTCTTAAGATTAAGACTTTTATTTTGGGAGTCTGAGTTGTGCTGCCTGGCACTGCTTAGCAGAAGTCTGGTTAGCACTGCTGTCTCACAGCTCAAGATACCCAGGCTTCAGTCCCAGCCTGGCTGCTGCCTGTGTGAAGCTTGCACGTTCTTCCTGCGCCTGTGTAGGTTCCCTTCATTGTTCCAAAGATGTGTTGGGTTGATTAAATTGTCCCAGTGTGTGTGCCTTGTGATGGATTGGTGCTCCGTCTTAGGATGGTTCCTGCCTTGTGCCCCTGTACTACTGGAGTAGGCTCTGGCCTCCTGTGACCCTGAATCGGATTAATTGGGTTTAGAAGATGAATGAATGAATGAATGAACAGAAGTCTGACCTCAGTAGGACAAACATTAAAAAGTGTCTTTATCAGTGCTAGCTGATTAGATGAATAAAGTCAAAATGTTACTTTCCATGAAGAAGGTAAGAGACAGACTGGTGTGTCTAAGAAACTGCCATGTATTTATAGATTATGGATGTATGTGTCATATCTAGGTGTGACCGTCACCCCCTGGAGGACAGGACAGTGTGACAGAGACTGTTACTCAGGAGGCTAAATGTGTGTTCTGGCGGCTGTACCAGAATGCTGGTTCTTTGGGCTGGTGGGCAGAGTGCATATGTTCTACTTTAGAGACCTCTGGGTTCAAGGTCACCAAATGGTGCCAAAAGTGGGAGGGTATTGTGGAGCCTTCAGCTGTGTATGTATGTTAAAGATCCCCCTTCTGCTATGAGGAGATGATGTTAATCCCGCTGCAAGAAGCAGGGTTGGGACTGAACAAGAGTGGGCAAAGGGTACAAATGGATCACCTGAGCAGGTGTTAGAGAGGGATGGTAGGGCTCAGGCAGCACAAAGTCATTAAATTGGTTTCAGTTTTTTACTGCACCATAAAGGGCTGCGAAAGTTCAATGTGGATGCAGCTTGATTGATGTTATCATATATGCACGTGTACACAGAATGGCAGCAGTTTATTTCCTGACTGCTGTTCAGATGTCTACCATATTACAGTTAATAGGCACAGGCATGCAATTCCTAGTCACTGACACTATATATTTGTTGTTGTTGTTTTCAGTGCTACAAGACATTAAGAGCTTTTTACTGGACTTGGCTCTTTTTCCAAGCTCTTTAGACACCTTTTGCACAATACTACCTATGATTATCAGTGTGTAAGCACAAATTTTATTACTCTTAATCCTTATGTTTTATTAAGACAAATATGTAGAATAAATGAGAAAAGGCATAAATGGGCGTTTTCCTCTCTTGCCATTACCAGCTCTATGGTCGTTAACAGTTTACAATCTTCAAGTCCCACTTCAGGTAAATAGAGGCATCTTGATGCAGTTTAACTGCCTCATCTGGTTGTAGAACAGTACTGGCATCTACTAGCCTCCAGTCAGGGAGCAATAACTCTTCAGTTGGATTCAGTTTGTTTACTGCCTCATAAAGTACTGTAACAAATCAAAGTAGTTGCAGTGGTACGTGCAAACATGCACACATACAGTAAGTGCTCTCTGGATGCTGTACATGCTTCACCATATTTTGACATTATTTCCACAGCCAGTATGGACTATACATTATAAACAATCAAGTAAGTATACAAGCAAGTAAACATAGTGTCATAAATATAAGGAATTCACTCACCTCACTATCCAAATCACTTAATGCAATTCAGGGACATGGGGGTGGGAGGGAGTACATCAGGCACAGGACAGATACACTCAGGACAGGCCACCAATCCATCACTGGGCACACACACACACATATACACATTAGGACAATTTTAGAGTAACCAAATCTGACCTCCATGTTTTTGGAAACCCACACAGACACAGGGAGAACATGGAAATTCCACCCAGATGGGGACTTGAACCCAAGACCCAGTGCTGAGAGGCAAATTTGTTGTGGAAATTAATAAGATGGTTGTGTTTGGAATTTTGGTGTGAATGTTTTATGATTTTGAAGTCAACGTTTCATGTTTTTTCGGAATATGTGTAAGGATTAGCAAAATGTAGGTATTGTTTTACAAAATGTGTTCATAATACATTTTAGAACAGAATACTAAATGGAAGTTTCCTGAAATGTCTGCATGCAGTTGAGAAAAAAAAAGAACTATTTTATGTTTCTGTGTAGGTATTATGGTTGATTTTTAGTCAGAGCAGAACTAACATTTAAATGAGTGATATCAGCTTGTCATGATATCAGTTAAGTGGCTACAGAGTAAAAATGTGTGTATGTATGGGTGTGTGTGTGTGTGTGTGTGTGTGTGTGAGAGAGAGAGAGAGAGAGAGAGAGAGAGAGAGAGAGAGAGAGAGAG
>JAOYMR010000012.1:7454585-7466926 GCA_025802075.1 Tenebrosternarchus preto | reverse complement strand
ACAACAATTTCTCTGAAAAATGGTGGATTTAAAGGGTTAAGAGAATTCTGATGAAACTTCCTAAGATAGGAGGGGCCGAGATGAAATGGTGGAGTCTGTTTTTGAGAGGAGGGTTTAGAAATCCATCTTAGGCTTCTGTTCTCTGTATTTCTGAGATTCTTTTATGCTCAAGACATAAATTGTCAGTTCCATTTGAAGTGTAACAGAATGTTATAAGCAATGTTAAACAAATGAGGGATGAAGAGATTGGGAGCCAAAGGAGAAGGCAGTCGGCAGTGATGTAACAAATTGCCTCATCCACCTCCCACCCCACACAGACACACAAGCACTCAGTAATGGTCATACTGAGCAGCTGAATGGACTGAAAAGATATGACATAAAGGCATTACATCAGTTCTGAGAGGCATTTTAATGGTTTTAGTAAATGAATTCAGGGTAGATGATGCAATATCAATGAAACCATAAGTTACAGTACAGTAGCACAATCTTTGTACTCATCAGTATACGATCTTATTATAGGGGTTGTGCTCTGTCCTTTTCAGTATAAGAGTATATCCGTCACTTCGAGAAGCAGGTATGTAAAGTCCAGCAGGAACTGTGTTTTAGAGTAGAAAGAGTTTGTCTTTCATAAAGCTGAAAAAGACAACCATGTGTCATGAATAGTGTTCGCTTATTCTATAATTATATAGTTGCCTGACATTGAGATTGTTATTGTTATCTATCACACTCAGTCATTAGATGAAGATTCTTATTTACAAATCCCTTTGTTTTATGTTAAAATCTGATGAAAAAAACATCAGATACAGAGTGTGACTGATGTGAAGTGCCACAGGGATGTCCTGCTAGTCTGACGCAAAGAATTTCTTGCTCACTAACCATGAGTGAGTGAATGAGCGATTTGTATTTCAGTTCCGTATGTTTCTTAGCATCATTTTTTTCTACAATAATAATTTTTGTGCAGCTTGTGTTTTTGCCAAGGTAGCAAATGGTAGCAGAGCCAAACGTTGCGTAACCTATTTTACAGCAGGTGGTATGTAAAGTTTCCGAAAGTGCAAACAATTAAACGATAAATATCTAGACTAATGTCAAAGTACCGATTCTTGAAAGAATGTATCATAAGTGGGTTATTTGACCCTTCTAACCTGCAGTTACACTCTCCTACTACATTTGAAGCTTTTTTTTTAAATCATTCATTTGCTGTTTGTGAAAATGTCAACTCTCTCTAAAGATATCTCTCCTTTTTTCAGTAAGAATTAATTATCCATATTGCCTACAGTTTTTTACAGGGTCTACATTAGATGTTCCCATTTATTTCCACATTAAACTAGGCCGGAGAGCAGGATGAGCTCACCGTTCCCTCCCTTTATTTGCTGATTAAGTAGTGGGAAGTAGGGTGTAGGGAATAGATCGAGTTTAGGATACAGCCCATGATTAGAGAATGGCCAGCTTTAACCCTGATAGAGATGTGTGGTTATATTAGCTGTTAAAAAGCACTCAAGATTGGAGGTGCATTAATAGACAAATGTTATGGTAATGAAGCATATTCTAATATTTAGGGCACATTATGTTTTCAGTGGCCACTTTTATAAAGCATAAATGCACCTGGATGTACATCAAAAGAAATCAAACTTGCACTAATGAAATCCTACTGATGAAGTACTGATTATACTGTATGCATATACTTTCATTCAGTTCGGTACATAGACATGATGAAAAATAAATGCATTTGTTTCTGTATTGCTTTACACTGAGTCCTCTCTCTTTCTCTCTCCCCAGGTAAGTGTGCAGTTCAGTACTTGGGCCACAGTGAAGGTGAGGGTCATGTGTGAACACAACTCCTCGTGTATTTTCGTAAGACCAAAACAACCGATTCCAGCATGCTCTTTTTTTCCTTTCTTGTTCTCTCCGACCTTCCATTTTCCTCTTGCGGTGTGCGCTGTTTAGTTTGTTTACCACATCATTCAGTGGAAAGGCAGATTTTCGGTGACATTTACAGACATGTAGCAGAGACTTGGCAGATTTTTCTGAACTTAAAAAAAAAACAAAAAAACAAGTAAACAAACAAAACACAGTAGGGCGTGAGACATGAGATGTGGGATTAGTGTTTTTGTCATTTGAGCAAAACATGTTTCTCCCATTGGAAATAATTAGAAAAGTGAGCCTACAGCATGAGCCTACCTTAGTGCTGTCTCCATGCTGATTTAAAGCCAGGCTTAGCCGGTCGTAGGTGTCTGTTAGCTGTGTTCTTGAAGTGTCTTCATGAGGAACCACATGCTGTCCCTCGCCCTCCCCAGCTCTGGTTGATATCATGTAGGGATGCAGCATGTATCGTGGTAATCATTATTGCAACACTGGCCATTGCTATGCTCACGTTATGGAAGGCTGTAGTATTTTTGACTGTGTGCTGTGACTGATCTCAGATGCTGAAGATTACTGCTCAGCGGGAGCCCATATGATTAAAATAATATAAAATAATTCTCAAAATTATAAAGACCACTTCAAGGGTTTATTAGCATAATTAATATGTTGCAAGACATATGGCAATCCAAATATATAACAACACACAGTATGCCATGTTTGTCCATTTTAGAGATCTTCCTCGTGGGTAGGAAATGAGAATAAAAACAAGCCAACAAAACAAACAAACAAAAACACTGAACGTTCATCTCATTTACCTCGTCATGCACTTACCCGCATGAGCACAGTAAAAATCCCATTTAGCCAACTAGATTTAAAGGGAAATTACACTTGGAAGCTGCTGAGAGAGGCCACCATCAAGGCTTTAGACAGCCAAATCCCAACAAGCATTTCGGTCATGGATACTGGTCATCAAAGGCTAAAACTGCTTTCCCAACCACTGGCAAATGCTGTATGTCACAAATCCACACAGATGTTGTGTTATGCTGGAGAGAAGACAGAGAGAGATGCAGAAAGGATGGTCTTTCTGTAGAACTGCAGGAACACTTAAGGACAGTGCTTTGCTTCTAAGCATGCCCTTATGGTGAAATATAAACATTGTAGGTAATTCTAAATAAATGATGATATTTACACAAACACAAAGCGGTGCACTTATGGAGATGCATTCTGTGTTCTGAATTTAATGAGTGACATGGAATCATGCTCTGAATTACAGAACATGTTCATTTGTTTAAACAAAACATAATGAACACACATCATAGTGAACACTTCACCTCTTATTAACTCTAACCAGTAAGAGGACATTTAATTTGATCAGGGTTCATTGGAAATGTGAGTATAGGCTGTGCATTACATGACTACAATAGATCTTTAATTGGCACATGAGAAACTACAACCTGTTACCTGCATGGAGATGAAAGCAGAGGCACACAGCCATTACCCTGTACCTGCTATATAGATAAACTGTGCTCACTGAACTTAAAGTGAACAACATTTATGCCTTATAAAGTATCATGTCTGTATATAAGAACTGCTACTAAGGGAAAATGACATAGATAATATGTATGCTAAAATGTAAATGTAGATGTGTTTGTGTCTATGTGAGTGAACATCTAGCACTATATTTGGTGGGAGATTTCCATTTTCTTTTTTCCATATTAGGAAAAAAATGGAAATCAGTATATGCTGTATAGTCTAATCAGATTGTATTGCCTTTACTGCATCTTTTGTTGACACAACTGAATTTTTTAGGGATGGGTGGAGAGTAGTTTTGTGGTACTTCAGGCTTAACTGCTCTGGGTCGCACTTATCCTGCTGACTCGAAGATGCTTTACCGTGATTTATGAGGCTCTGCTGGTTGCATTTCAGTTGTTTATGCAGTGTCTGTTCCTTCATTGTTCTGTAGAATTCTCTATCATCAGAGCTTTCGAGGACTCACCCCCCAGGCTAAAGCTGCACAGATTTTGGTGGTTCGCAATGCGACATCCTCTTCATGCCCTGCATTTGCTTCTGTTATTAGAGAGGCAGAGAGAGAGAGAGAGAGAGAATGCTATGACCCAGATCTTTCCACATACCTTAAAAATACCCATGGCCACACATAACAAGGGGCATTCCCTCTCAGAACCCTTCTTTGACCCAAGTTCCTGGCTCACCCTGAACCCTCTGAGCAAGGCTCAGAATTCCTTGAGCTTTGCTGTGAGTAAGTGTTATGGTTTAAGTAGAGTTGGTCTGTCGAACCATAATTGACATTTAGAAGCACCCCTGACAACAGTACCTATCACAAACACCGGGGCTCACGCATGGTGGAACAGGACTTTACAGAGACTGAAAACAGCTGGCAGGACATGGTGCAAAGCAAACGCTTGTAGTGAGGACACTTTCATCTCGCAGACAAAGCTGCCAACTCTGATGCACTGAGCCTGACACTCACGCAGCTGACACACATCTCACAGCATGTTTGCCTTTCCTCATGCTCTCACTCCTTTTTCACCTTTACTTCTTCCGGTGTGAAATTTGCGGAACAGCCAATCACACCGATTTTGTGGTCGAACAACTAACTGGATGAGTGTAAGAGATTTTAGACCCAAAATTGCTTGCTCTCTTCTCTCTCATATATATAAAACTATCAATCAAAAATTCACCATCAACCATGTCCAGACATTCAACAATACATTCGACAATACATACATCAATACATTTTGAGCAGTTGGCTATAGGATGTTTTCTGAAGTGTCAGGGACAGTTGCAGGGAAGGACTCATATCTCAGTGTGGAGTCCTGTGATCCCAAGGAGGTAGATCAGCAGTGGGGGAAAGACACAAGAGGAAGAACATGAAAGTATATTGCTGACAGACAATCGTGAGACGTTGGAGCAGGAGCCCTCAGGCAACGAGGAGACACAGGGTCTGAAGACCAAAGCCCAGAGAGCATCTGTATCCCAGATGCTCTTTTTAAAAAATGGTCACAAATGAATAGGTCATAATTCATAATAAAGGGAGAATAAAATACACTTATTGGTGCACTGAATGTAGGGTAGAAAATGCTTGGTGTCACCAAGGGATAGCAGATGTTACAAGGCACTACAGCAAAGGCCATCAGGGAAAACAGAAGGTGCACTGGAATCCAGCAGTACTGTGCCACTTCCTTCTGCTGGGGTAATGACTGCCCAAGAAGTAATGGTTAGTAATGTACAGTTGTGCTATAGTTCTGCAGTGGAGGATACTGACGCTATACCAGGTCCATAACCTCATTTCCTAAATAGATTGTAATGAGGTTATGGACCTGATATACCAGATTGGAGCTGGTGTGATCTATTACCTGGATTCACTGTGCACATTCAAATAATTCAAAATCTTAACATCAGCACAACTTGTATCTTACATGTATGTAGTATTTGTATCTAGACATGGAGGGTGGAAGAAATAAAAATCACTCTGATTGTGGCAAATCATAAATGATCCTTGGCTGTCACAGATCAGCTAGGGCCACTCATGTGCAAGGACCAAGACCTTCTGTATTACAAATAAACCAGTGACCTCACATTTCAAAAACACGCTTGTAATGCTTATGAAAGACAATCAATACACCCACACCTATATGACTAGTTATCAGTAATTTCAAGGAAAGGTGTGTATGTAGGTGTTTTTATTTAAGTACATTGGATTTGATCGCGTTTTCTGCATCGCTAACAGAAATCAACAGTAAGAACTCCAATAAGAACAACAGCAATAATAATAATAATAATAATAATAATAATAATAATAATAATTAGTTATGTATTAGTTACTCCATATCTCTCTACAATAAAATAAAAGCAATTAACAATATTACACAAAACCGTACAAACAGAAAGACAACAAAATATTGTAAAACAAGACAGAAAAATACTGTGTCAGTATAATGAAGTTTGTATAAGGATTATCTGAGGAGACCTTAAAGGGGTGAATTAAAATGATCAAAACATAGAGCAATGAAAGCATGATCCAATATTTCAACATCATGCAAGCTGAGAGAAATGTGGCTCCAAGCAAGATTACAAAGAGCGTAGAAGGAAACAGAACAAATGTGTACCTGAAAAGAAAGTGTAGGATCAGAAATTATCCTGAGATTTCAGCCAGTAATGGAGTTATGCTAAAGCCATCCAGATCAAGACCAAGGTCACCAGCCAGAGCAGTGCTTTACCCTATCAGCATGACACTTGTTTTGTTAGTATTTAATCTAAGAACATTTGATGACATTCTATAAACGCTTTAGTAGATCATTGAGTCAAAAATAAGCAGTGATGTGAGTACTGAGGTAGACTTATTAATCATTTGCATAGAATGAAGACTGCGTATGGATTACAGAACAATTGGGTAACATATAGATGATACATTAAAGGGGGCTGAGCACTAAACCTTGAGGTACACCTTGATAAACTGGAACTTTGTGAGATCTGAATTTGTCAACAGAAGTGAAGTGCTGCTTATCAATGCAATGGATGCCTAAGGAAGATTCAAAATGAGATAATAAAATGTTGCATTTTACTAAATTGAGTAATATTGAATGCAACACTAAGTTCTAAACTGAGTAAAATGTTAATGAGACCAGTATATGTAGATTGGAAAAGGTCAATAACTACCCTTAAAAGAGCAGTTTCTGTACTGTGATGAGAATGAAAACCTGGAACGTACATCCAGCTAATGGAATGCATGTGTTGTCTTTTAGTTTATCAGTAGACAGGCATATTTTACTCTAAATTCAAACATCTCAAGCTAGGATTATGGTTAGGACAAAAACAACTATCCTGTCTATAGTCTACAGTCAGGTATAAGGTATATGTCTTCTCATAAGGTATATTAGATTCTGAGTTTATGTGTTTATGTGTACATTAGGGTGTGTGTAAGCAGAGGCAGAAGCAGCAATGGTTTCTGTGGATACCTTTTATGATCTTATAAGGGCAAAAATATTGGTAAAAGAATACAGGAATTTTTATTATACAGTACATTTAGATAAAACCTAAATTACAAAATATTAAATGTAAATTTTGATATTTAAAAACAAAAAGAAAACCATAAACACCAGCTATGGATGTTTTTTTAATCACTTAAAGCAACAATTGATAGACATGGTTCACTAACTTTATTAAAAAGAAAAAAAAATGCATGCACATCACTGATGCGAAACCTTTAATGCTTGGCTAGGGACGTACAAACGCATGTGCGTGACTTTGCTTCTTCTGATTAACAAGTGTTCAAATGTAGTCATGAGGCATTACAGAAGGGTTGGACAGGAGAAATTCGATCAAATGAACTAAGGCTTTAAATCAACAAAAACACAAAGCAGAGATATAACATAAATGATACATATGTACATAAACAGAACCACAGGAACACTGATGTACAACACAGACGAAAGCACATATAAAATACGGAAGCTAACGGGTAATGTAAAACACGCGATGGAAGACTAGCCTAAGACCAGGACTGATATTGGTTACCATGGAGCAAAGCAAAGAGAAACAGAACACAGAAACAGAACTCAGGAAGGTGTAACGGAGGCAGGCTAACACAAAAGAGAGAATAACCAACTGAAGGTAGAACATAACAGCAAGACAAGACAAGACTTGGAGTGATCCCAGAGGAGAGGTGTGACAAAATCTTTTTTATGTAATGTTTGTTATGTAAATTGATAAGGTAACCTACACATATAAGAAGGTTATACAGAAAGGTTTAGCTTTTACACAGAGCAATACAATTGTGTTAAGATGCTACAGTCAAACCAAATTGCAGAGCTTTTGGGCTTTATTAACAGGCAATTTGGGTTTTCACATCGAAGTCCTGGTTTTATTGCCCCTAACAGGAGTGTGAATGTTTGTTTATTTGTCAGAAATAAAGGACAGGGGAGGACTAAGTACTTACGTTTTCTAGGTGCTAGACATTTGTTGATTGGATGGGCATTCACCGTGTGATTGAAACCATATGTATGATGCACAATCTGACAGGGAGCTGACCGCAGTTTAGTACCCCGTGTCTCACTGGATGTCAGAAAAAACAAATGGATTCCCTGGGCTAATAGCGATGAAAAAAACATGCTTCCCTGTGTTTGTGAGTATTGGAGAAGAGGGTAAGAAAAACATGTCCCCCCTCCTCTTAGTTTAGAAAAAGACAGATGTGTTACATAGTAACAGCCTCTCAAAAGCCAGTGTCTTTTATCTGTTATTAGCTGGCAAAGAGCATCCGTGTCAATGACAGTTCAGGCAGGACTTGTGACCACCTTGTAATTATTACCATATGTGCATCACACAGCCAGACAGGAAGCTTGAATTTAATTATACCCTATGATGTAAACAGGTGAGATATTCCTGCATTGTGATTGCTTTGAACACAGGGGGCAGATCTGATTATAAATCAAATATGACAGGTTAGGTCAGGACACATTATGAAAAGGTCATGAAAGGTCAAACAATTTGACAGGTGACAGGTTTGGCAAAAAAGGTCCTGTGTTCTCTCTTATGTATGGATATATATGGCGTGTTTATGTCTTTTTTTTTATAAATGTGTTTGGTTTGGTTTTCTTTGCAATTTCCATTCTTCACTACATTTAGTGTCTGTCGTCTTCTCTTTAAAATCATTCACTGAAGGCAGTGTCTTGTGCTTTATTGAGCTCTATTGACTAAGGTCTATTGAGAAGGTCAGTGAGGTGGACATATCCCAGTGGACAAAAATAAATACTGCATATTGATTGAGTGCTTCTGGAAACTGTAGCTTGTCAAATTTTAGTGGGAATACCATATTGATTATTTTAGTGGGAATATCGTATTGATTATTTTGGAGCAGAAAATTCAAAGATCAAAAACAAGGTGGCATCACTGAGAATTGGTCCAGGTGTGTTATAGGTTGGGACTGCTTGCTTACACCCATTTGTTTTGTAACACAGTTTCAAGCAGGTTTGTTGGTCGATACTGAAGCCCATTTGTTTTCTAGCACATCCATTAACACTGGTGTTTTAGTATTTACTGATTAGTTTATGTTTACTATTATAAGATGACTCATTGATTAACTTCTCTGAAAGGAAATGAATGCTGTGGGAATGAGAATACTGAAGCATGCACCATTTACTTTATTAGAAACTTCTAGCATGGACCTGGCACAAGGGACACCTATCTAACCAGCACATGTTAGAGGTATACAAACAATGTAAGTCATCTATTTTCCATGTTTTGGTCCCTAAATCATTAATTACTAATACGTTTTTAACCATAAGGCTTCTACCAGTTGGATATTACTTGTGTGGCATGAGAGACATTATCACCCCCTTAAAAGAGAGTAGTGTGGGGGGTCACTCACAAGGATAAATGTCACATTGTTACTTACTGTTGATGAATAGCTGGAGGGTGACAAATAAAATGTCCACAGCAACAGATGGGCTATAGACTCTTAACTGTAGACTATCAGGTGTGAGTGTTTCTAATAAACAGTATGGGGAGTAGAGAGAGAAGCAAAGAAAAACATGTTACCATGGTAATTGCAGTCACTTTTTTATGCAACCTCTGTTCTTCTTCTTACAGACATTTGCAGATGAATGATGGGTTTTGTGACTGTTTTAATTTTCTGTGGCTAAACATAAACAATAACAGACCTGCTGTTTCTCTAAATCCATGAACAGTAATGGAAATAACCTTTAATGTGACATACTGTGATAAAATGCTAAAAGAATGAAAGAAAAAAGGGTTAGGTTAATGTGTAATAAACTTTTGTTCAGTGGGGTCTTGTTTTAGATAGACTTGGTAAGTACAGTGCTTATTTATATGCTAATTCTCAAAGGCAACCCAGTAGGCCTGAACTGCTCTTCAGCAGGGTGATAAGAATCCAGAGAGTCTCGACTGCTCGTTGTGAAAGTCACACTGAGAAAAATGCAGACATAGAGCTGTATTTTTGCATTACATCAGGCAGCACATAGGAAGTAACTCTATTCTGCTGTCTCAGGAATTTCTCATCTAGTTTCTGAAATGTAGTGACTTTGGATGTGAGTTCATATGTGCAAGGTAAGGCTGTATGATATAGACAAAAATCATATCTACAATAACGATGTGTGTATGACTATGGTTTTATTCTTGATGTTTGAAGTGATATTTAATCTAGCTATTCTATAACAGATTAATTTGGAAAATACACTTACTTGTTTTTAACAAACATGCGCCATATTTCATTGTAAAGTTCAAAATAATTGAAATGAATCTAATGAATAATTCTTCCCAGCACTAATATCAAGTGCTGAAGAGCAGACCACAGATTTAAAATACAAAAAAAGCTAGTAGTGAGCCCAGATTTATGTATAGTCTAGTTAAAAGTCATAATTTACAGTTTAACCAAGCAAAACATCCTAGCAATTGCCAGATGTAGCCTGTGAAGCTCTGTTTGCTATAGCCCCCTTTTTCTTTTCTGTTAATTTCATCGATTTTCAATCCAAAAAGTTAAAGAATGGCCAAAATATACTATGAGAGTTGAGAATGTCAGTTTAGTTCATCTTTATTTAGTATTGTGGGTGTAGCTGCTGGTGGGAGCACTTGTGTGTGTATATGATGGACAGGACTGGACTGCCCAGGTTATGTTGGCAGTTGTCACAGTTTTGAATTTGTGCACACATTGGCAGGCTTTTTTTTTACATTTGCAGAAAGAAGGTCAACTCCACCAGTGAAAGGGAAATTTATTAAAGCAGGAGTTTCTGCAGTTTTCACCCCTGAAGACAATTGGAGTCGATCTCCACTGTTATGTAGTTGATTTACTGGTTGAAATTCGTTAGTGGCCATGTTCGAGTCAGCAGCAGTGATGGATATACTGATGTTCTTTTGCATTTACCTTTTGTTTTGAGCTCTGGGGAAACATTCTGTCTCATTTATCCAATTGTTCCTTGGAGGGGGAAAAACAAACAAACAAAAAAACCCACACACACACAAATCTGAGACCTTTAGAAAAATGGATTTCTTTTTGAACCTTCCGTAAAGTTATTTCATTATTCTTTTCAGCACTACTCCATATCACCTTCCTTTTCATTTTTAATTCATTGTAATAGGTCATATTTCTGGGTGCTAATGCATATCTAATTAAAGGTTAAACATTGGTCACTTCACCTCTAATAATGCACAACTCTGTATGGATTTTTTTATACCTTTAGCCTATGCATTCTTGTCATGTACAATATTTGTAATTAGCTTTGAGAGTGTCCTTATAGTTCACTGAAAATCCCCTCAGTGAGTTAGAATTCCAAACCATTAAGCAAAGCCTTATATCACAGGGTTGAGAATACTGCAAGAATACATTTTAAACTGACTGCCAGCATCATTGTTCATTACAAGAAGAACAGAGCACGGCATTATTACAGTATTAGTCCAAACAATACTGATAACATTAAGTGTAAGAACAAAGTAACAGACTGAAGTGGATGAAATACCATTAACATTGATGGCTTGGGTTGAAACGTATAGAACCCTAGGTTGAGATTAAAAACCAAAAAGGGGGTTTAATGGACTCAATTGTCAAAGAAAGGAAAAACAACAATATACAATAATACAAGACAACACACAAGAGAACCACACTGACATGCTATAACCACTAATCTAAACATTGCAGGAGTACTAAAAAAACTACAAAGGGACAGGGCACTCACAAAAACAGAACAGAAATGATTACCAGAACTCAACAAAGGTAGAGCTAAAGATAAGACTAGACAAAGGACACCGCATCATGACAGAAACGATCCAAGATTGAACACAACCAGGGACATTAGCACAAACAGGAACCAGCAACAAAGTAAGAGATGGTAACAATCCAGATGGAGAACCAGGAATAGCAGCAGGAGAGGACCAACAGCAAGACTAGAGGACATGAAAACACAGGATAATAAGAGAAAAGAAACACTTAGAACATAGAACTGAGCAGCTCAGATCAATAGCCAGCAACTAAACACCAAATTAGGGACACTTAAATAGCAGAGTTAATGAAGGAGAAAGAGGGAACAGGTGGGACAAAGGATAAAGAGGAGCAAAACCAAAAACCAGGCAGGGAATCGGGATGGGAGGGAAAACCAGGGCCGGAACATAGGATTGTGACACCTGTCTTTCAAAATATTCTAAACCCATATGAGTCAGATTATATAGATTTGAACTGCAATATCTACTCTTGCTTTAGATATGATTAAATCCTCTTCGTCATTGGTAGTATACTAATAAGCTGCTAAATCATACAACTAAAAGTGTTTGTTCCTCTACCCAGACCTTATTAAAATGGATGTTTCCTGTCATTTAAAATCCTCTCTGATAGCTTTAGTAGGGAGATAAGCACCCCTCCCCTGCAGATACTCACTTGGTTTAAACATACTCTGATGGGACGATCATTTAAGCCTTCAAAAGTCTGTATAAATCTCCTTTTGAAAAATAGGAAAAGA
>JAOYMR010000012.1:7403935-7415871 GCA_025802075.1 Tenebrosternarchus preto | reverse complement strand
GGCAGAGAAGAGGGAGGGGTAGGATGGGACGTGGTGGTCACAGGTGCCTGGGAAAAGGAAGAGCGAATCTTATTGACAAAATAAAATAAAAATAAAAATAAAATAAAAGACCAATCACACACGACACACCCAAACGTACACACAAGCATACACGCTCACTAGACAACAACAGAGCACACCCCCACACAGACACGCCCACAAAGACAAGAGACAGGGGCGACAGCCACCGAGACAGCTACAAACAGTTATCAATATATATATGTATATGGATAATTGTTTGTAAGTTTGTTTCAACTCAGGTACCGAGGTCTGTTTTGGTGGCCTCTTATGGCAGCAGAGTGTTTGTGATACAGAGTTTGACATTTAGTGGCAGCAATGGCTCTGCTTTCTGCAGGTCTCGGATCAGTATCTGGAGCTCAAAATGCATGTGACTCCTCCACACACTGATCCTTCAGCAGCTGTTTGATGAATTGCTAAAAGTGAACAGCTTGAACCAGAGAAGACACATGTTTACTTTGACACAGCTCATGTCACACAGGTAGACATTATTTCTCTTTCTTTGCTTTTCCTCCTCCAGCATTGTGTTTCCATTCTCTCTCTCTCTTATCCACCCTCTTTCACTGTCTCTTCCTCACTCTCCATAGAGGCAAAACACTAGCAAAATGTTCTGAATAACTCAGCTATATTGTAGCAGTGTTGTATTCTCTAACAATAAACACAAATTTACATACCAATCCTCTCATATTCATTTGCATTACCCTGGAGTATGATCTCTCCTTGAATATTATTTTTTCCCACTAAAGGTTTTAATAATAATGTGCCCTAGGATATTTTTTTTAGTTGCCAGGTGGAGCAGAAAGAATAAAATCATCACATCGGTTTTGTGTTCCTTGTTTGTCTGTTTTTGTTTGTTTCCATGTTTGTTTATTAATTACACTCCATTAGTTTATTAGTTACAATCCATTTAGAGCTGTGCCTAGCTGTTCTGACCTTAGGTGGGTTAACATAAAACATATTTATTTGAAAATCAAAGGTGCATCATTTATCTTGATTAATTTAACTGATTAAGCTCATGTGGGATTCAGGGTCTTAGCCCATAGACAAACCAGCAATGTGTCCTAATAATTCATAGAGATGGTTTACTCACATTAACTACTACATGCAGACAGTAACATACACATTTACACATATACACACTCGTGCTTATAGATGCATTGTGATCAAGAAAATGTATTGGAAAACCAAAATCAGTTAACCCTTCAGAAGCAGAATGGGGAGATCAATCATACCTGGCCTATACCTGAATCATCCTCACAGCGAAATAAATGTGGTTGAATATTGCAAGCCCTACAAATTGTCATCCTGTCACATTTTTCCCTTTACACTAGTCAGGCTTTTGCTTTGGTGCAGCATGTTACGGGTTGAATTTTGCAGCCTGGTAGGTCTGTGTCAGCATGTCAGTGCAGGTAACCATTGACCAGCAGAGTCTCTCTGAGGTATGATCCGTGTAATATCATACAGGTAGGAACCTTTTTTTCCCTGAAAATCTTTCCTTTTCTTGAACATATAAAATATTGATGCTGACCCTAGCTATCGCCTTAGCTGTTTTTTTCTTTTCTTTTTTTTTTTGCATCCTGCATTCTGGCTCAGGCAGATGTGTAGAGGCATTTTAGGCAGACAGGACATGACCTCTGTCATTTTTTACTGCATAATCTATACTGTGCGTCATTTTCTGTGAAAATCATATTGTTCTTACAGATTTGAAAGTGACCATTAATATGGAAATGTAACACTAAAACATTGTATAGGAAGAATTGCGTAGTTCATACTGGAGAACTGAAGGCTGCAGGTGAATATCATGTTCCATTAGGCAATGCTGATTTTTGAGATGATAATCTCCATATGACCTGACTGAAAACAGTGCCACCAAAGAAAGAAATCTCCCCTTTATACTACAATAAAACGAGCTGCCCAGTGCACACCTGAATCCTAATTTAAGATGCATTCATACTGATGTTGACTTTAATCAAATTTGATTTATGAGAAAAGGGTTTTGCTGGTTAGTTTGCATATATTTATCTTGAGATTTATGGTTTTTTTATGTTAGGGTAAGTAGCAAAGTACTCACAACAGAAGAAAAAGAAGACGAGATGAGAACTGGTGACTGACTGTAGATTACTAATCCTTCCCCAAATATACACACTCATTTTAAACAGGGAGTTGGGAGTTTGTTTTCATTACATGAGCACATATTTATTGTTCTAGAAATGCCACATATGGACATTGTCATTCCTTAAAATGCATTTGACTTCTACTGATGTTCTTACAGGAAGCTAGAATTCTGCATTAAAATGTATTATAGCTGATTAATGAAGGCTGTGTCTATATCTCTAAATGTCCTTTTGAAACCTGATCTGAGACCAGTCAAATAAAACTTCCTTGCAGAATGCAGCAGTCGAGACAAGTGGGCTACTGCAAGTCTTCAGATGTATCAGGTTTCACATTTATATGTTCTGGTAAAGCAGATTATTTATGTTGTGTTGCTCCATTATTGAGCCCTATGGCTGCAGAGCCTCTGTGTGGTCTCTAAATATTCACTCAACTACATCGTTCACTGTGATCTATGAAAATGTCACTAACATGACTGCTTGATAGCTACTGACAACGTTTTATGCTTTAGATTAATTTTGCCTAAAAATGTAGTAGAAATGTCTATGCAATCATTCACACGCTTGTGGTGGTTAGGAGATATTTCGACTCATTTTGCATTATAAATCTGTTTCACCTCGTTTACATTTTCAGCATGTCAGATCATGCCACAGTATTTTAGTGGGACTGGGGTCAAGACTCATTCTAAAATGAGTCTCTCTGATGGTGAGGTACTTTATTGCTGATTTGCTTCTAAATTTTGGATGATTATCACACTGCACAACCCGAGGCTTTACATCACTCCTCAAGATGTGTTTCTGATTCACCTTGGAGTTTATTGCTTTGTCACAGATTACCTTGATGCTTCAGTGTGACCCCATACCATTATGCTATCACATGTAAGACAGTGTACCTAATGGGTAAGACTGTGGCTCTCACTCTGAAGGTTCTGGGTTTGAATCATAACTGTACAATACAACTACTGTTGGGCACTTGAGCAACACCCTTAAACCTCTCAGTGCCAAGGATGCTGTACAATCTCTAACCTCATTCTCCAAAGGAACTGTGGTATGTGGAATTCTGCAATTTGTCGACCTGAACAAGGTGAATCCATCTATATAAATGTTATGCATCCTCCACCATGCCTCAACTGCTGAGATAAAATGAGGTTGTGGTGTTTGCTATGCAGTGACAGGTAGTGCATTGTTTTCACCAAACACAAGGCTGAGAACATTTGCCAAATCGTTCATGCTTTGTTTGATCTGGCCACAGGACATTGTTCAAATAAAGCTGTGGGGCGTGCAGGTGGGTGGGCAACAGCATGTTCTGAAGAGCAGCGGTTTTCTCCATGGTAACCTCTCATTGAATTACACTCTTGTGAAGACAGACATTAGTAAAAGAAAGAGAGGCCTGCAGATCCCTATCTGTCATCCCAGGCGTCTTGCGAAATCTTTGGTGTGCACTTTCACTAATCTTCATAGGACTCCTAGGGAGAGTACCAGTGGTGCTGAATTTTTTCAATCCATCTATAAATGAACTGGCTGATTTGAACTAATGGAGTCCCAAGTGGTTAGAAATCCCTGAGAACATCTGAAATCTTTTTTACAGGCCCCACAGAACAAAATTCTATTTAATTTTTTTTTTTTTGGTTTTAACTGGAACAACTGACTTCAGTAACACTCTTTCAAACAAATAATTTTCTTATAGATTTCCTATATCTGCCACCTTGATTATTAAAACCAATATGCAATATGTTATACAAACAAATATTGTTGTTTTATAACCCACTCTTTATAATACTCTTTATAACACACACACACACACACACACATACACACACACACACTTATAATACTCTTTATAATGCACACACACACTCTCTCACACACACACATTTATCTATATTTGTTATTGTGGTAAATGTGAAGACGGGATGATGCAATATCCTTGCAGAAAACCAGATAATTGCAGGGGATTCACAATTTTTTCTCAAAACTATATATTTTTAGTATGGTATAATTAGTCTCATTATAATAAACAATTATTTATACTTCAGATTATGTGCAAACATCTGTGTTTGTGTGTGTGTGTGTGCGCATGATTTTCTAACGAGAGAAGATGATTAGCAATGGAAATAAACTGCAAGTTAAAACTAAGTTAAAATTATGCTAAAGAATCACATCAGATCAAAGTACTTTACAGCTACAGGAGTTCACAGGTGCAACAAACAATGAGGTAACATTAGCTTATTAAATAAATTAATATTTGTATACAGTTAACATCAATACCATTAGTCTGCCTCTACACATTGGACTGAATTCAAAATCCTTGTGCTGTATATCAAAGGAATAACAGCAAAGCTGACTAGGGGCAAAAATCGGAATATCATATGTCTGCTTTATGAAACGTTAGCTGCTCTTGATACAACTCCCACCTGGTTTCAGTTGGCTGGCTTTTCAGCTTGAGTAAAGAAAGCATTATGGACTTGTTTTGGAACTATAAAATAAAACCTCCCTATCTTGAAGTAAACACCTCGATGTCTCCATTATCGCTGAAGCTCTCAGAAAATGTGTATAATTCTAGACTGATTTTCCACACTATCACAGCTACACACAGTTGCTAAATAATTCATAGTAGTTACTGAATAATATGTCTTAAGGTTATTCAAATCAGTGGTAGAAGCTTGACTGCCTGTTCGGCATCTTAACCTGTGCCAGGTTAGCTGGCAGGTGAAGGTTTATACGCTGAATACTGAAATTGTTTTGTTACTACTGAGAAAAAAAAGTCTTGCACTGTATTTCTAGGCCATTCTTTGTCTGGCTGTTGCCAGATCCAGTAGTGAAAGTGAGTCACTGTCATTCGTTGTTCTCGTTCTATGTTTAAGTCTGCACTGCTTCTTGGTGGGGGGGGGGAGGGGGGGTTTGTACGTCCAAAACTAAAGATGCCTTCCAATCAGACCATTATACCTTAGAATTTCAGAATGTCATTCAGATACTTGATTTGCAGCATACATGATATGGTCATACTAGCTTTCATATTGAGGTTTGGAGGTGGAATCTTGTTCAAAAGTTTAAAAGATTCTTATAACACTTCTAAGTCACACTGGATAGATTTCCATGAGAAAATAAATAAATAAAAAAATCTGCTTCTAAAATAGCATATGGAACAAAAATGTTGTCCCTTAGGTTTCCATAGAGCATAAAATAAGACAGCAATATTACTTTTAGAAACTCTAATTCAGTAACACAGTATTCCACAGCAGTTACACAATTACTTCCACCTTATTTTATCCACCTCATAAGGAACAGAGATCACCCAGTTTATATTTCTTGCCTCGTACTAATTTATTGCTCTTCACTTTTTTTGAACAATGTGTGTAGTGAGATATACTATATACATTGCAGTGTATCATTGGTAGATTCTTGAATATTTACAGTACACCTACCAATTCATTTCCCATGTGGGACCTGTGTACCTATGGTACATCTTCCTGAGATGTACAGGCACAAGTGTAACTGAACTACTAAAGTTAGGATATGAATACATTAAGTATGATGAATACCTTAAACACTCATAGTTCGTAAAATAACCCAGGTGTAATGTCACTGACCTGATTTGATGCTTGTAGCTATATATTTTAAACCTGAAACTAAAGTCTATAGAAGAGATTATAGCCTGTATGTCTTCATGTGGCAGCATGAAGTGAAAAAGTGAAATTAGACTTGTCCTTTAGGAGTGCAGAGCCAGTGGTGACCTTGCTGAACAGATGATTTTCCAGTATAATGGACGTTTTGTTGAAAAAGAAATTATAAAAGGTTTTCTTAACCATTCTGCTTGTGTTGAAGAGGATACTATTAGTGCTTTCAAGATACACAGTAATATAAATGATTTTTTATTATATAATTTATTATTTTTATTATTTACAGTGTAATATAATTTAAATATGATTTATTCATGAGTCGTCCAGATCATTCATCTTACGCTCATTGATTCTTCGGTTCTACTTGGATATATAATGTTATTTGAACCAAACATGTATTTTAAACTTTATTCTCTCTCTCTCTCTCTCTCTGGTAAAAGTGACTGAGGAGTGATGGATGGGGATCTGTTCCAAGCTGTAAATCACCTGGCACTGTGCATTTCCTCTCTAAACTAGGGCAGGGAGTAGAGTGGGCTCACTGTTCCCTCCTGCTATTTACTGATTAAGTAGTGGAGTGTACAAGACAGGAAATACACACACAACCTATGATTAGGAGAATGGGAGGGTTTGACACTTATTATTAGAGTCTGGTGGTTAACTGCCCATTAGGAAGCATTCAAGTGTGCAGATATACCAATAGAAACAATGAAATCAAATGTCATCTGAGGTCACTTAATGTTTTGTTTGTTTTAGTGGCTGAAAAGCATAAATAACACAAATTCACCTGAATAGACTGATGCTTATAGTAATAAATCTTGTAATTAAAAGGTCTGATCTGTGAGCACCAATTCATGTTCATTACTGCATGCTCTGACCTGCGATCAGTACCGTGTGCTCCTCTGTGTCACCATCTGTCCTCCATGGACTGCTGGAGGTGCAAAAATGATGAGCAGAAATTAAGAACTTTACTGCTTTATTCTGACTCTGTTCTTTTTCTTTCTCCACAGGTAAGTGTGCAGCTCCACACATTAAGAGCATACGTGAGCCACAACAGCGGTGTGGGGGTCATACGTGAACGCAGCCTCTGCTAAAATACAGTAAGGTCCACCTGGTAACCAATAATAGTGCACACTGAAATATTCTTTCAGTCATTTTCCTCCATTGGCATGGACAGTTTAATCATTATCTACTGGCAAGATTAATTATGGACTGTTAGAACAAGCTCTCCGGTAGAAAATCAAGTTCAGCTATCAGTTTTGGTGTAAAAAGTTATGCTTGATATGGGAGTACTTGTGCTTCTATTACATGTTTCACAAAGGTAAAACTCTTTAAAGCATAATATTGATATTAACAAGGACTTTTGCAAGGCAATGAAATAATGTCAAAATGAAGGCCCAGCAGCAGTTACAATGGGATACATTTTCTTTATAATTCATTGGTTTGAGGATTCAAGAGACTGTTTACACTGTATGCAGCTTAGCCACCACAAAAGATCAGGACACACTAATTGGCACTTCTCTATAGGAGCAGAGAGGTAGCCGGGCAACTGCAGGATGAAGCAGCTTCAGGCCTTGACTTGGGCCGTCCTCGAGTCCCATTACTACTGTGTGTATAAGCACGCCAAGAGCCTCACTGTCAGAATCTAGCAAGCATTCTTAAAATACAAGACATGGGACATCTCCTTGTAAAGGAAATGCAGCGGAAAGGAGATGAAGTGACCGGTTGTGTAAAAAATTGGAAAAGCATTATGACAGAATGAGAGGGTAGTATAAAGTTGTGGGTCACTATCAACTTTGAATTAAATTTGGTAGGAATAACAGTGGTGCACAAACCATACTGTTAGAATGAAGGATGAATAGAGGCAGAACACAACCTGAGAAACGAGTTATTATTATAATAAATAATTAAATAAGTGGTGTTAATCCTCAGGGTTAGGAAACAGTTTGAAGTCTCAACCCTGGTTGACGAGAATTTAGGACGAGAATTTGAAATATCAGCAGTAATACTAAAGCAAACAGGAAGCAGATGAAGGTTTTGATACAGAAGAAATGCTAAACAAACTAAGGAAAAACAGCAAACAGGTAGCTGGGTAAAAGGACTGGGTTAACAGGAAACATAGAAATAAACACTGAGACAAAGAGATGACTAAGGAAAAACCAGCAGAAAGGGAGTAACAGACAACACAAAGAAGATCATGGGAAAAAGACAGACAAACAACTAGAAGTCAAAGAAAGTACGACATATAGACTGGAGGTCTAGATAAAAGGAACACTGGGCTAAAATACGTAACATAATCAGGGCTAATAAGAGACAGGTGAAAACCAAGGGTTGAAAAACAAAACAAAGAACAAAACCAGGAACTTGACAAACACAATGGAACACCTGACATGTCGCCAAGGGAACCATGATGCTAAGTGAGGGGGAATCGTGACACCTATGCTACCTATACTAATTTAAATCAAGATATAGGATGCAGGCCAGAAAATTGCAATTTGTTGCTCAGCAAGCTGCTTCTGCTGGTGTAGTGACCCAATTTGTGGCTGCAGAATTGTCAATAAAAGAAAAAGGAAAGTGGGACAAAACTGATTTATTAGGGGCTAATGCTAATGATTGCACCACATTATTTGAAATGCTTGGCAAGCTTTGTGAATAATCACAATATGAAACAAGCAACTCTAAAAGTGTCCAAGCATGAATATGTATACGTAGATGTCATTTAAACAAAATATTTTATGTTTATTCATCTACACAAAGACAAAATGAGCATTTTAATGATCTTTATTTGTTTGTTTGTTTATAAATATGCACAGAATGACAGAAACAAAAATAATTAACAGTGGATTTCATTTTTTTGGAGCTACTAACTGTGGCTGCCAAATCAAATATTGTCTGCTGCCTAGCTCTGGCTCACAAAGCCAAAAGCTGCTGTCCAACTCTGTGATAAATATTAATATTGTGTCGCACTGACCAGAGTGGACAGAGATCCCCACTCAGCCAGATCTCGCCTTCAGCACTCCATGGGACTACTTCTATAGCTTCAAAACAAAGCCGTCCATGATGACCCCATAGTCAGGCTTGTAAACAGTGTGAAGACTCAGCCTGAACCAGTATGTTCAGCCATACACGTCTGTCTGATCAGAATTCTGATCATTTGTACCATAGAGTTTCATACATTTAACTGTTCTCAGTCCAGTTTGATTTATGTAAGCAGTGAGGAGCAGATTCCCTTTAGTGTTTTGTTAGACTGATCCAGGCCTTCTATTTTCACTCATTCTCTAGCTGCTCTTCAAGAAAACATTAGTGTGGTGTTTGGCTGGGCACCAGAAGTGCATTTAGTGCCAGCTTCTCTCTTTAGCTCTGCTACTCTCTAGGTGTCAAGTGGACTACTAATGGTCACATCAGCTTGAATATCAAAGGCTTGGCTGTAGAACACTGTTCCACATGTCACAAGACTGTAATCTGTCATGTCAGACGGTGCTCTGTGTTTGTCAGTGCATGTCAGCGGCCAGGAAACCCTCTTTGCTTTTGCATCAGTACATGTAGCATGACAGTATGACACCTGCATGATTATCAGAGAAAGATCACACTAACCTTGAGATGAGAGAGAGGTACTTTTTTTTTTATTTGGAAAGAAAGGGAGAGAGAGAGTATACATGTTCAATATATGCTACAGCTCTTTAAAATTACATTCTGAAGAAGTTATTACTACTAATTATTACATATTTAATGAAAGCATGCACAATTGAACAAAGTAGCAGTATGAGAGAGGAGCTATATGCTCAAATTCTACCAAACTTTAAAAATATTTAAGCTCCATGTTCTTAACTATGATTGTTGAAACTCTGTCTCTCAGCAGTTTCCCAGACCAAATTATTCCTAACTGTTATGTTCCTGCTGTGGGACTGTAGTCTAGACAGTGGAGCAGAACCATTAACAACAACAACCCACACAAATACAACAGGCCACAGTCTTTATATAGAGAAATATGATCAGGTCTATATGTACATACATACTATACACAGAATAGACACATAGCATAATACACAAAGGATACCACAGGTGCTAACCTGGAAAGACATTTTGGATGGTGGGTCAAGAAAAGAAAGAAAGAAAACAGGTACTACACTGACCTGGAATATTTTAGTGCCTACCCTAGCATAGTATGAAAATAAATAAATAAATTAAACAAATAAACATTACCTAACTATACTATTCTATCCTATACCAAAATACAGAGTTGGCACCCATCCTCTTATCTAGGGTGACTAAGCAGAAAGTAAACCTAGTGACAAACCTCAACCTAACGCAGCTCTGACCACGTACACAGCTGACAACCTGAAATCACTTCTCCCAAATTGTCCTTGTCAGATCAGAGTCAAGCCAAGTCACTGGTAATACACAGTCATAACCACAACCAAAAGACGTAGATGGCTTTTACAAGCACACAAGTACACTGATGAGAATGACACAAATCCCTTGTAATAGAAAGGACCTGCCTTCAGGCTGTCAGCAGGTATGCTCTGAGTGGGCCATTGTTAAAGATGATTGGCATACACTAAGGTAGGTCAATGAAATATAGAGACAAACAGAAAACAACAAGTCAGGGAAACCCCCAACGCATCCTCACAGACACCTAAGTCTAGACTAAAGAGACAAATCACCACAGGTATTATAATTTACACTCATATTACAATCCAAGATAAGATCAATTCCATATTTTGGAAACTGGCTGTAGATGTTTTGTTAATGGCGCTGTCGTTAAAATGGAAAGCAGGTTAGGGTGATTGCTTTGCTAAGAGTACTGCATGGCACTAAGAGTCAGATCTTTGGTAGCATAAATAGATCATCTATAGACAGCTGGTGAGAGTATATTTACATTTACATTGAAAGCATTTAGCACTTACAAAAGTGCTTTGTATAAAAACTACTAGCTCTGGATATAAGCACCAACAACTGAAATCTTATTCTAAGTATTCTCCTCACACATCAAATACAATGGCCATTATTGTTTTAACATTGTGTGGAATAAACTTTTAGTTTAATACAGGTTGGCTTTTAGATGGGCTTCATAAGCACAGCGCTCATTTAAATGCTAATTCTCCAAGGCAACACATCAAGCGCTCTGCTCTTCAGCAGACTGGGGATGAAGCTACATGGCAACTGAGCTGCCTGTTTGTACAGTGAGTTATCGGAGTCAAAAGCATAGGAAGTGATGTACACTGGAAGCATTACATGAAATGGTTTGTTTTTTAACTCACTTTCACAAGGAGAGGGATGGCTGTTCTGTTGCCTCTTGAATTTTATCATGACTTTTATATTGCTTTCTCTAATAACCAAGTCTGGTATAACTGTTGATGGTATACTTTTTTATATAATGCTATTTGGAAAGGAAATAAAGTGATACTGAATCCTTAAGTTGTTAAGTATATCTCTATGTTAATGAAACAAATAATTACAATGTTTGGTAGCAAAAACAAAGTTGCACCAAATCTCTGTAGTCAGGCAACTACAGAGATTTATCACTGTAGTTGCACCAAATCTCTCTTTATATAAACAGCAATTATTATATAAACCATTGCTTCTGAGTTAAGGCAGCAAATGGTGAATTATTATTATTAAAATAAATGTTCATAAAGAGTCTTGAATCATCCGTTCCAGTGTAAACCTTGTTCAGGGAAATGGCTGCACAGGGTAATGTCCACATCCAATTCCAAATGGAATAAAGACCAGTTTTGAAGAAATAGTGCAAAGCTTTTGGGTCAGGACTGCCAGTTACATTGGTCGAGTAGCATGGGGATTGTGAAAGGCATTTTAACCTCTGTTCAGCCCCTTACCATCACTTAAACTAAAGTCCACAAGATGAGAAGGAGCCTCGTCCTACTGTGACCTTAACTAACTCTGAACCTTCCAAGCTTCTCACAGCAGACCTTCACAATAATATTGACATGATGCCAGGGGGAGATTATGTATTTACTTTCCCTGACATTCAGGCAGGACCATAGAAATGTGACAGATAAATCTGGAATTAAAATTATTATACCTAATATTGTTATCCCCCATAAAGTTTCTTCTTCTTCTTCTTCTTCCACACTTTTCTGCAATTAATACAGCCCGAACCGCTTAACGTACAGACTCCGTTCAAACTGCG